>OAMR01000210.1:1916034-1926418 GCA_900205405.1 Echinochloa crus-galli | reverse complement strand
GGAGGAGCAAGCCGGCGGGCGCGCGTTCATCGACTTCTTCGCGCGCGCCGACGCGGACGAGCGCGCGGTCGGGCGGCGGCGGCGGCGTGGTTGCGGAGAGAACGACGCGAGAGAGAACGGCGTCTCTGGATGTGGGTATGTGGGACACCGCGGGTTTTACGGGCCGTCTGCATTGGGCCGCTTCGCCTAAGTGGGTTGGGATGTGGGATTGTGGGATGTTGCGGTGTGCTGAGTCCCAGTGGGCTGGCGGCGTGGCCCGCGCCACTTGAAACCTGAGATGCGACAGCAGCAGCCCTCGACCTCGTTGACGCCGCCGCTCGCCGCTGGTGCTGTAGAGTTAGAGCAAGATTAATGGCTTACGCCCGCAGCCGGCTGCAAGAGCTGTGGGACCCGCTAATATTAAACGCGCAAGAGCGAGCGCAGCGAATAAGAGCTGCCGTAGAGCGTATTCGCCCGCTTCCGTCGGCGTTTCGTCAGTCGGTCGCTCCATTCTCTTTCCTCTTCCACGTGGGATTTCGCCCGCTCTACGCCCGCCATAATACTTGCTCTTAGGAGGGTAGAGGCCCCGTTGCAAGGCACCTACGGCAGCAACAAGCAAGAACAGGGAGGAGGAGGCGCCAGTTGCAGGCTGGCTGTAGCGGCTGGAGGAGCAGCGCAAGCTAGCAGGGATTAGGGGAGAGGAGAGATGCAGCTGCCGAGTAGGCATAAAAAAAAAATGTTGGTTTTGGGTGGGTGAATTTGGGAGTATGGTGTCACATCGTAATCATTGCGCCACTGTAGCATTTCGTTTGTATGTATGAAAAATTATCCAAAAATTTATTAATTAGGCTCAAAATATTCGTCTCGCAGAGTACAACAAAACTGTGTAATTAGTTTTTTTGATTTTATCTACATTTAGTACTCCATGCATATTATGGCATTTTGATGTGATAAGAATCTTCTTTTTGCATAATAAATTTGGGAGTAGAAATTCTGGATGTAAACAGGGCCTACGAGCGGCGGCTTGGGGAATTGAGAGGATAAGGTGGTGTTGACTAGGGTTCGGTGGAAGTGAGGTGCAATAGTGGGCCTGGCCGCCTGAGCCAATGTATTTATTGGGCCTATACTTCGATTACTTCGGTAACCGAGGCCATGACCAAAATAACCGGAATTAGTAGGTGTGAATTGTTTGTAGTTCAATGATAGGACGGTACAGTGGGACGATATTCATCAGGGTTCAAATCTTGATGCTTGCATCTTTTTTTTAGATTTTTTCAGGATTTACCGGCGCTATGCGTAGATCTGTCGGGTGCTCAGTCCTTCAGAGGTGCTCATAAGGCTAGGGTTTGCGTATGCGTTGTACTGTGTAATTTCTCAAAAAAAATCAGTTAGGTGTAACTGGGAACCGAACCGAATTTGTGACCGAAATTTTCGGTCTTGGTTATTTCGGTCTCGGTTAGTTCGCTTCGGTTTCTTGATCTCAGTTAATTATGCCCACCCTGTCATGCCAATCCGATTTGTTTCCCTTGCTCTCTGGATTCTCCTCCCTTCTCTCTGGATTCTCCTCCCTTCTCGTCGCTGAGTCCTAGGCGGCACGGAAGCGTACGTTATGGCAGCTGTGCGCGATGAGGAATGCCGCGAAACATGGCCCTCGACACGGTGATGTTTTCGAGCTATCGACTATGGAGGCGAGCACGAACATGGTGGAGCAGAGCACGAGCATGTGCGAGCCATAGTGGAAGCGACCTCCACTAGCCTTCGGACGAGCTGAAGGACGGAGAGGCGGCTGGCGGTGGCCGCTGCGTCTGGAGGCACGAGAACGGCTGCCGGCACGGAGTATTGATCGAGAAGGCAGCACGTGGCGGGCGGCAAGGGTCTTTGAGGAGGCGGTGCCTGGCGGATATCGTCGGGCGACGAGCAGGCGGAGGACGGAGCAACGCGGTCGCGAGCAGCTGATGTGTGTGGGCATGGCGTGGATGGCTCGGCGGACGCGGTGTCCTCCATCGCCTGGTGAGTGGCGATCTATTCTGCTCGATCTGGTCTGTGTAAAACGAGCTAATCACATGGGGCCTACAACGTATGGTACCTCAATAAACCTCACGTGTGATCCCCCACTCTCATCCTAGCTAAACAAAAGCAGCAATTTAGCGCATTCATCGGTGGCATGCTACCCAATACAATTGTCAAGCCTCCACACATATGATTCTCGTGCTCAACATGTGAGTATTGCGGATAGTATCGACCATATATCACACAAGCCATAATTTTTCGATTAATCACACTGAGTATTAGTGGAGTACCAGATGGTTCGGTAAAATAATTTATCGGCGAACTATATATGTTATTAGTCCGTAGCAACGCACGGGCACATTTGCTAGTAAGCATATAAGCCCATAGAGAGGTGCTTTTGAGGCTTATTTTGCATGATCCCTATAAGAATCACCCAACTTTCCACTATATAAGCCCAAAGAACCAAACACCTCTTGAGGCTTATTATAAACCTCTCTCTATATAAGGAGCTTATGTGGTTTATAATAATCCCCTCCAAACCAAACATGGCCTTAATTTTGTCCATCGTGGTCGAGTTATCGTTTTTACTGTACCTAATTACCTAAACGGAAACGGATCAAAATCTAGCATGCAACACCAGCTATAGTTTTTTACTTTACTTAATTACCTAAGTAGAAATGGATCAAAATCTAGCATGCAACGCGACAGACTGACGAAAGGTGGAAAATCACAATGGACGTGGTTGATCTATAACTGTATAGTTCACAATGTATTTCATTTGAAATCGTACCAAAGTAATTGATATAATATTCGGACCTACAAATATAGATATGAAAATTGTAATAATTATTTTGACACCAAAATGGCTTCAAATGAAAAGGTTATGAACTATAAAGTTTTATTTCTCGTCCATCTTTGTAGTGTTAGTATACTTTTTTTTCATCTTGAACTATAGAAAAGATATGTTTGTTTTCGGGAGATACGATATGCTAGAGGGTGGATAGATTGGGCTCTCGAATTTCCGTGATCAATTTTTGCAAGATATGAAAATAAAAATATAAAAGTAGAAGAACTCTGTTGGAAGTATAGCAAATAATGTTTAGTCGAAGACCCCTCAAGCAAACCTGAAATAGTTGGTCCAATCATATCGAGTGGACGCACTTTGCTAACAATTCTCGCCCCAAAAGGGACCGGTCTGCTGGTAGGCTTGAGCCCAATCTGACCCAAAAACTCATATGTAGTTACAAGCCTTTTCATATATGAAGTCTCGGTACGTCGTCAACAAACATTTTTGCTACTTATTAAAAAATAAAGCCGTCGAATGAAATAATCTTTGTGAGCTACAGTACAAAGATGAAGATTATTTAATTGCCATTTCATGCCAAACTTCGGAAGATTATTTGGACATCCTAAATAATTTCGAATGAACAAATGCCCGTCGACTATTAAGTCACAAAACTTTTAGAGCTACGGTTGTTAGACTTTTATTTGGAAATCTTATAAATTTCTTAATACCACTCTATAATCATGCAAATAGATAGAACTTCAACTTCTTAGACTTGAAGCAAGTTAAGGATTGCATACATTACCATTTCACACTATAGTTGCTACTAACGATATCATCTACTTCCTCCGCCCCAAAAGCAACTCTTGTTTTCCAGAGAATCAACTAATTTCAAATTTAACTAAACTTATATAAAAAATTACTAACACTTATGTCTCCAAAAAGATTTAGTATAAAATCTATATTTTATGATTAATTCAATAGTAGTTATTTTGTATCATAAATACTAGTACTTTGTATAATGTTGTCAAAACTTTAAATTATTTGACTCCTCAGAAAACGAGAGTTGTATTTTTTGGGGGTTTGAGGTCAATCTGGTAATAATGGTTTAAAGACTAAACAAAACCCACACCCATCCATATTTGTTCTATCACACTTTACAAATCAATCCAATCTCATCAAATTAGTATTCCACCCAAACCGATTCAAACCATTTTGTTTTTTTTGTCTCCAACAAACAAAACTAATCAATTTCAACCCAAATATTAAAACCATTTTTTTCTAACTACTACACGTAATAAGAGTCCGGCTTTTGATGTGGGACCATATGTTGATATAGCCCAAATAATTTGTATGGAATAACTATCTCTTATTCTGAGATATCTCCAATAAGTTCCAGTCAAAATCGTTAAAAGTGTGAATGTAAGCTTTTATTTTTAGGATCCGGCTTTCGATGTGCAGCTCATATCCGGATCTCATGATATAAATTTGCACAAAGTAGCTTATCATCATATTGACTCATTTGCAATAAATTTCAATCAAATTCACTGAAATTTTATAATATGAACGTGATGTTTTAGTTTTAAGGTCCGATTTTCTTCGTAGAACCTATATATGGATCTCGTCACACAAATTTACACAAAATAACATATCATCATATCGAGTCATTTACAACGAATTTTAGTCAAATTTGCTAAATTTTCAAAGTATGAACGTGGAGTTTTAGTTTTAGGGTCCGACTCTTTGTCTAAGTAAAACCATATATCTATAATAATTTTTTATTATTTAATCTTTTAAATTAGTCAAACTAATCATGAACTTATCTAAACTGATTTAAACCATTATAATTGTTAAACCAAACCGAATGAAACCATTACGTATCTCGTCCCATTATATACTATAAACCAGCAATGAGGACCAATCCTAACCCCAAGTTGCCGCTTGTCGGCTCGACGAGTGTTGTGACACCAGGTGAAATCAATCCCCTCTCCTCTGCATCTTCAATCATTCTTCAGAAGAAAATATAAGTGTTACTGTAGTCTCAGTGTGCTAGTACAATTGTATAACTAAGGATCAATGGAATTGGTAGGTACTAGGTGCAGCACAAATCCAGATTCTAACCATAAATCCAGATTCTGATAGTAAAGACTAGGACCATGACGTGGGGCAGGGGATTGCAATTTGCAAGGCAAAAATGCAGGCCATACATGTCTGAACTTGGGAGGCATGTGCAGGGCACTCACAAGATTGCCCGTTGACTTTGTGTCCCCTCATCTCAGTCTGCTATTTTTCAGCTAAAAGATAAATCAGATTATCCAGAAACAGTAGGGAACTTGCCCGAGTTCCGTTTCCACCTGCACTCTCTAATCGATTAAGTGAAAAAGGGAGGAATATGTCAGACCTCAAAGCGCTGCGATCCTTGACGGAGCAGAGGGGCTGGTAAGCCTCGACCTTGCCGACGATCCGGGCGTCAACCCCGTCGTTGCCGGTGATTCGCTTGAGCTCGACCAGAGGCGTCCATCCGATGAGCTGAAGAAATCGTTGCACATGAACAATCAATCTCTCACGGCACCTGAATCCAAAAGAGCAGAGAGGACACGGAAGAAGCAGAGAAGAGGAGAAGATAAGGGGCATGCTTGCTTGACCTGTGTGACATCAGAGGCGATGTGTTCCTGCTGCCCTTCACTGGAAGACGAAGACGGGTTCAGCAGGGAGGGTACACCTCTCCTCCCGGCCTCCTCTCCCGCCATGGATGCTGCTGCTGCTCTACTCTCGTGTCTCTGAGCCTCTCACGACGGGGGAAGAAGATCCTCTCGCGGGCAGTCAGCAAAGACTGTAAGTGAAGACCGCAAACGGCAGAGGACTCTCGTTTATAGCTGCACTTGCTGACTTTGCAGTTTGCACCCTGAGTCTCTGACCATGACTACTTGTATTATCCTTTGTTTCTTCTAGGATATGGTAATGATACGGTTCACCAGTGTCCATGTCATATACAATAATTTTGCAAATATTATTTTTGGATTGGAGGTTTGCGATTGGTTGGTAGCGAGCCTGACATGTGCAGTGACGGCCTCCCTAGTAACATTCGCCCTGTTCGTTTGGCTGGTGGCTGGCGCTGGTTTTTGCTGAGAGAAAAACACTGCTGGCTGGTTGGTGGCTGGCGCTGGTTTTCGCTGAGAGAAAAACACTGTTGGCTCGCTGAAAACAATCCAAACGAACAGAGCGATTAGGTGAGCAAATGTGCCCATGCGATGCTACGGATATTTTTTTTTGATAATTCACTTTTTTTATGTGATTGTAATATTCCCTCGTACCTGCTTTGTATCTCTGAGGTTTTGCCCTGAGTATGTATTGACGTTCTCATTCTCAGCCCTGTCACACTAGACGGTGTGTTTCAGCAAAGAAATTAGTGTGTTCCAGCAAATAAAAATTATTTTAGTGTATCACAACTAATTTCACAAAATTGGAGTGTCCCAGAGCAAATTTTTCCTTATAAATAGCCGAAAGGAAGAGAAAGTAGGATGTTTGGAAGTCATGCGGTCAAGGTTGTGACATAAAGTTCCAAACATCAAAAAAGAGCCTACAGATTAAATATAGTGTACAACATACGGAGTATTATATTTTTCATATCATGTTTGTATAATGTGTATATACGATTCCGTCTGTTTGGAGAGAAAAATCACCAAGAATTTCTCTACACGCGGGGGAAAATAAAAATTGCGGGCGTGCCAGTGTACAAAGTACATAAAATAAATAAATAAAAGAAAGACAAGGGAACACAACTTTATTCATATTCTGAGAAAATACAAATAGGGTTCCCTTTTACACATATGCACTCCGTGGCCTGCCGTCGGGCAGCTCTGACTTGGGCGACGCGGTCTTTTGGTTCCTAGGGCCTCGGAAAGCTCCTGTCATATCACCTATTTAACATTACGTAAGATTATGTTTGTGCATATGCTAAACATAATTCTATTATACCATAAAAACATCTAATATGTAAATAAAACAACTCTGATAGATGTACACACTCACCAGAGGCACACAGGAGTTGGATTTACTATTTTATAGTTTTTACTAGTGTTCAAAACTATGTAATTAGTTTTTTATTTTTCTACATTTAATGCTCCATGCATGAGGAGAGAGATTTGATCTGATGTGACTTTTTGCATAGTAAAATTTAGGGTGGGGTTTTGGGAACTAACACAGCCTATACTGAACATTTTAAGGAGCCTTAACGAGCCGGATGTGCTTGGTACTACTCCCCCTGTCCCATAAAAGAAGTCATTCTAGAAATTTTAGGACAGATTAACGAGAAAGTAAAATAACCTTGATTGCCTCTAATTATTAGCCATATTTGATCTTAATTAGTTGCTGCATGCACATGCACCTACTAAATATAGTAGAATGATTTTTTTGGATAAATTTTAAATCTAGAGTGTCTTTTTTTAGGACGGAGGGAGTAGTTGGCAGCATTACAAACTGAACATTTCTTTTTCGGGTAAAAAGGGAAATGGATAACAACCTTGGAACGAGTTTCTTTTCCCGACACATTAAGCCTTTGGTTTGCATCGAGGCCGTTTAGATGTTGGAATTGAGACGTTGAATTTGGAAGTAAGATGTCACACTGCGCTAATGTAGCATTTCGTTTGTATTTGTGAAAATTATCTAAAAATTGATTAATTAGGCTCAAGTGTAAAAACGCAAATGGCTGGTAGTATAAACAAATGGTCAAGCTTCTATTCGCACATCGAAATGCAACCGCTACTAGCTCTGTCGATGACTCCAAACGAAGTGGAAAAAGTTGGACACCACGAAACGAAATCAGGTCAACAATGTTTCACGTCTTGTTTAGAAGGAGGCTTGTTCCGGTGCTTGTACGGAACCGCATGGTTCTTACGTTTAGAATTTTTCCGAGCCGTTGATTTATAGACACGAGACAATACCCGGTTCCTTTATTATTAGAGCCTGAATAAGGGTAAAATGGTCTTTTCATCCATGTCATAATCACGGATGCAGCTCGCGGTTATTCCCATCGAGGACGCTTTCGCGCCGGCGGCGGATCCTCGCCGCGGCCCTGTATGGCTGTGGGGATCGACATGGATGGCCAATGCCCCTTGGGCAGGGAGTGGCCAGGGAGGCAGGGACCTTGCCGCAGCGCTGTCCGGGATTGCTCCGTGCACATCGCCTGGGGGTGGGGGGATCGAAGTTCGCGGCCACCGGCCGGTGAACTTGCCAAGGGGCGTCCTGGGGCGCGCGGATCGGCCGGCAGCCGGTAGTCTGCGCAGGCATCTCCCATCCTCCCATCGGGCGAATATCGAGCCGTCCGACGCTGACCGGCTATGGAGGAGCTCGTCGGTGCTGCCCCTTCCTCTCGCGCGGAGGCGTCCCACAGCCGCCGCCAGCGCAGGCGGTGCCTTCATCGTCCGCCGTGAGGGTGCCATGCTGGTCACCACTGGCTGGCGATGGGAGGGGAGGATGGCAACAGCGATGGATGCACCGAGCGACGTGAGGATGATCCGGCGACGGTGAACGAGCATCGCCGGAGGAACAAGTGAAAATAAAGTATTTGGGCCGATCAATGTCCGGGGCATTTGGGCTGTATGGGCCAATATGCTACATGATGAATAGACCAAAATACCCTTCACGTATTAGTTCCTAACCAATTAATCTGGCCGGTTCCTGGTTCCTTTAATCAGGTTCTTTGTATTTTCTAACCGCTAGATCTGGATCCATGAACGGTTCATAAAATATCCAAGCACCATAAAAATCCTCGTCTAGAAAATATAAGGTCCGCACGGAACACCTTTGACGAAACGGAACCCGGCCGGCCTTGATGTGACGGTGAATTCGTGACACGCTAGGCCCAGACTTTTTGGCTTGTCAATAACACGATGAATGCCGTGGCGTCGCCTTTATTCGATTTGATTTTCTACCGCGCGCAAAAACCTTACGCTTACGGCCACCAGAAATATATCTATACATCTATCGATTGATTCAATTCCGTGCCTCCCAAAAATCCCCGACCACGTCGAAAAAGAAGGGGCCCGTACGAACGCACCTAACTACTCTAGCCCTCGGACTTTCCTTCCGGAGCCAACTCATCTCTCAACTCCCAGTAGAAAATCTCACCACCTGCCTGCCCACAGAAATTCCCCATTCAAAAAGGAGGCTGCTCCACTTCACACGCAGGCTTGCTCTGCCCGAAATCTCTCGTTCCCATTCCCTCCCATCAATGGCGGCGTCGATCGTCTGAGCAGCTCCCCTGCTCCCCCAGCGGCGACGCGGCTCCGCACCGGGCGGGCTAGCGACTCTTCGGCACCGGGAGGAGGGAGGCGGCGGAGGGAGATGGTGGGGGGAGGCGGCGGCGGCGGCGCGCTGCGGCGGGTGGGCAAGTACGAGGTGGGCCGGACCATCGGCGAGGGCACCTTCGCCAAGGTCAAGTTCGCGCAGAACACCGAGACCGGGGAGAGCGTCGCCATGAAGGTGCTCGACCGCTCGTCCATCCTCAAGCACAAGATGGCTGAACAGGTGAACCACCCGAGCTTCCCTCGTTTATTATGTTCCCCTGTGTTCATGTGGTACTCGGATTATTCGCCCCCATCCCTAGCCTTATTCAGTTGTTTGGGGGTTGATCAAGGATTGGGAGCTCCTGCTCTTGCTTCCCCAGATAATGCTGTCGGCGTGGCTCATAGAAGCATTCCATTGCTCCGTGATTCGGTGCGGTTTCTGTACCAGAGGATCATTGCTCACTGGATCGAGTTATTGTTAATTTGATCCTTGCCATGCCGTTTTTGTGGACTAATTTATCCTCGCTTTCAAAGGGAGCGACCCAACTGTTGCGCATTGTGGCGTCTTTCAATACATAAACAAATTGCTGTGCCAAGCTCCATGATGTGGATTGAAATGTTTTCTAAACAGTAATAGTTGTACAAGTTTCGTGATGTACAAGCTGCCTAGGTTTAGAATAAAAAAATATTAAAAAACAGGTAGGATATTCCCCTCCCAACTTCAGTCAAAAAAAAAAATCCACACCCATCCATATTTGTTCTATCAGACTTTACAAACCAATCCAATATCATCCACTTATCGTTCCACCAAAACCGATTCAAACCATTTAGTTTTTTATTGAAACCGGTTTTCTCTAACTAATACACATAGTAAGAGTCTGACGTCAGACGTGGGACCATTGTAGATATATATAAAATAATTTGCATGGAGTAAATAACTCTTATTTTGAGATATCTTCAACAAATTTCAGTCAAATTCACTAAAATTTTATAGTATGAACGCGAGCTTTTAGTTTTAGGGTCCGACTTTTGACGTGGGGTCCACATGTGAATCTCATCGTATAAATTTGCACACAGTAGCTTATCATCATATTTGGTCATTTACAATAAATTTCAATTAAATTCAATGAAATTTTAGTATAGATTAACAAGAAAGTAATATGGTTTTGATTGCCCTTAATTATTAGTCATATTTAACACTAATTGATTGCTGTATGCATATACACGTACTAAATATAATAGAATGACTTGTTTTTACAACAATTTTTGAATCCTAGTGTCTTTTTTTTTTGCAGGGAGAGTATAAAACTAGAGGTGGCTATGG
>OAMR01000210.1:1871663-1891052 GCA_900205405.1 Echinochloa crus-galli | reverse complement strand
CCGTCGACCGGCGGTGGGACGGCAGCCTAACTGACGGGAGGCAACAGAATGGTAGATACCTCTAACGTTGCTTCTTTTGATGGTAAAGATCTACAAGTAAATTTTTTGATGGTAAATAGCTATATGTTGCTTCTTTGGATGCTATGGATCCAATTTTCCAAGAAGAAGGGGCCCGTACGAACGCACCCCTCGGACTTGAGCCAACTCATCTCAACTCCCAGTAGAAAACCTCACCACCTGCCTGCCCACAGAAATTCCCCATTCAAAAAGGCGGCTGCTCCACTTCACACGCAGCCTTGCTCTGCCCGAAATCTCTCGTTCCCATTCCCTCCCATCAATGGCGGCGTCGATTGTCTGAGCAGCTCCCCTGCTCCCCCAGGGGCGACGCGGCTCCGCACCGGGCGGGCTAGCGACTCTTCGGCACCGGGAGGAGGGAGGCGGCGGAGGGAGATGGTGGGGGGAGGCGGCGGCGGCGGCGCGCTGCGGCGGGTGGGCAAGTACGAGGTGGGCCGGACCATCGGGGAGGGCACCTTCGCCAAGGTCAAGTTCGCGCAGAACACCGAGACCGGGGAGAGCGTCGCCATGGTGTGACCCGATTCCGTTTTCATTTGCGTTACCAGCGGCTGAACCAAACACCATCTAAGTATTGAGATGATAAATATGTTGCAAAACATTAAGATGATCTTACCATTAAAGCATGGCTGGTTTAGTGTGCTCGACAGAATTCATGCTTTCCCTTAGTTTAAATGGTTAAATTATACTCAGTGAAACGTATTTTAAGAGTCCTTGAGAGTATATTTTTCATCAAAGGCCTCGTTTGCAGATGATAGATGTTTGAAGTCTTTTAGATATGACCTATGAAATGTAAATATTAGTTCCATGAGTTTGTTGTAAAGATTATATGCCTATCGTATTCCTTCTATGATGTTCAATTTTCACATGTGCTTTTTTCTGTAAGAGGAGGAAAATGTCTTGGACACGGAAAACCGGCAAATATAATTTAGATCAAAAATGAACATGTCATTAACTCATTATGTGTTTCTTGTGTCCGGCGATTCTGTATGGTAAATTCCACTCGAATGTGTTACCCTTAATTAGCCCCTTACACTTGTTTTAAGATAATGATGTGTTACCCACTTACCCTTAGTCCCTTGTATGTTTATTAAGCCAAGGAGTTGAATTTAAGGCCACACTTGCTCTATTGTACTTTATCTTAGTTCAGTTAGAACAATATGTTTACATGAAATAGAAGCCTAATGATAATGTTAAACATACCAATTTCAGATTCATCATGGGAGACTCAATGAAGCTGATGCACGCAGATACTTTCAGCAGCTTATTGATGGTGTTGATTTTTGTCACAACAAAGGAGTCTACCATCGAGATCTAAAGGTGAACATTGAATATAAAAAATGCTTAAGTCTGCATTTTATGATTTGTAGGCTTGTTGATCTCATTTCACACACATGCAGCCCGAAAATCTCCTCCTCGATTCCCAGGGCAATCTTAAAATTTCAGACTTCGGATTGAGTGCATGGCCTGCCCAGGTGTATATCTTTCTGAAGCTTCATCATACCTTCATTTCTTTTTGTCCCTTGCTTATTTGGCCAACTGCAGGGATCTTCCCTTCTACGTACAACCTGTGGAACACCAAATTATGTTGCCCCAGAGGTACTACATCTGAATCGTACAGTTTGAGTTCAATTGACAATTACTAAACCTGCCTTTGCAATCAAGTGGTTGCTTTATTATGTCTTTTTGTGTCAATTTTGAAAAAAAAACTATGGCACTCGAATACTGAAACACTTGAAAGAGCACGCGTGACAAAATGCCATTCTGCTTTGTAACATGTCATGATTTCGATTATATCAGGTGCAGGTAGGGAGTTTAAGTGATGATTTATCGAAATAGAAAGCCACGCCTGTTTTTATACTGAACTAACTAAATAAAGGAGGGCACATGATCTTCTACCCCGTTTGCGATTTTTGTATACCTTTGCTCAACTAAACTCAACTGTCAATAGAACATTTCTTTGCACCAAGACTCTTTCAAATACGAATAATCAATCACTATCTATTCTTTCATGATAAATTCAGCTTTCCTATACATGAAAAATATTCCCTAGATATGTGTTTACTGTGCTAACATGTTTATTTCATCTACTGAACCAGGTTCTCAGTCATAAGGGGTATAATGGAGCACTTGCTGATACATGGTCATGTGGAGTTATTTTATATGTACTGTTAGCAGGTTATCTTCCATTCGATGAGGTGGACTTGACTACCCTTTATGGAAAGGTTTGGCTCTTAACTACAAGTCAGCACCTCTTTTGAGATGAAATGCATATGGATTATGGACTACAAAAAGGAACTATATTTGTTCTTTCTCTTAGTGCTCCATGGAATCAATGTCAAATCTCATGATGTCGTCTTCTAGTTTTCTCATAGTATAACTGATCTGCATAGGCTTTCCCAATGAATTTAAGCGGGCTTGGGTGGTACTATTTAAGTATTTATGAAAATCATATAGTGCAACTACCACCAAGATTACCAACTTGGTGCATAGAGAACTAAGGAGTTTAACCTGTGACATGCTTGGATGTGTAGCACATACCAACGTTTCCACCACCATGCTAGGGATGAAAACGAAGTGGATACAGATATAGGTAGTTCTTTTTCTCCCTCAGTGAACAGTGTCGGATGTGTCGGATATAGATATCCATCCTAATATAGATAGTTCTTTTTTTCCCCATCAGAATCAGGTACAAACAGTGTTGGCTGTGTCGGATATATATCCATCCTATTTGCATATAGGATATCCAGCTTTGAGTATCTGGATTCAGATATTGAATATCCAGATCCGGATGCAGACTATCTATTTAGTATCTTTTTTTTCTCGAAAAATGCAGGAGAGCTGCATTTCATTATATTAAGAAGAAAAAGGAGGGGCTAAGAACCCATTACAACTCACAACACCCACCCCCTAGATGTGAACTCTATTTAGTATCTGAGCCCCTTTAGTCAGACGGATGGATGGATAATGTCTGCCTGTTTTAGTCACTATAAATAAATAGACTAAGTAAATGGTAATGAGCTTAAACACCTACTAATCCAACATTATTTTGATACATCTACTTATCAAATAGAAGAGAGGGAGGTAAAGTAGCAGAATTTTGGCATTACATGAACTCCAACTAGAACAATTCTTACTTTTCTTTTTTTCTCGAACACGCAGGAGAGCTGCGTATCAATATATTAAGAAGAAAAGAGGGTGAAAGCACCCCGAGACCAATAGACTGGTTGTTTGCAGGCAAAAAGCCAGGGTAACCAACCCTCCACACACTCACACACTAAATTACATTCAGGAAAAAAAAAAAGCAAAGAAACTCCACCCCTTCCAGGACCTAGAGAACAGAAAAACCCAAGACCTGCTAGCCTACCCTGTTGGCAACTGGGCAAGGATATGGGCCAATCCTCGAGCCCCTGCCAACTCCCACATATGAGAATTCTTACTTTGCTTCATAACTTTTGTTTTGTTTAGATTCAAAAGAAATAAATATTTGCTTCTTTAGATTCAAAGGACTTCTTATTGTCTTTTGGGCTGAACTGCATGTCACTATTTGTTACTTTACACCCTTTGTATTCAATTCCACATATTTTTTGTGGCGGTCTTAACAAGAAATTTTATCTTAGGTAATTGATGCTTCCTGTGGAATGGAATTCCTATAACTTACTGTTTTCTTTTATTAACTCAGATTGACAGCGCAGAATATTCATTCCCACCCTGGTTTTCAGGTGGTGCGAAGTCACTGATTCGTAGAATCCTTGATCCAAATCCAGATACAGTAAGTTGAGCTCAACAACTTTTAGATGGAAGAAACTTGCTAAGAGCTGATACCTGTCCTAACTTTGTGTATAATATTATGCTTTTAACTGTCCCAGCAATTCTTTAGTGTTCTAATATATCCCTTCAGATAATAACACAGGGACAATAAAATATAACACTTCTATAGTTCTATGTTAAGGCTGTAATTTTTGACATGTTAGCACTGTGGCATAAGTTTTGCTCAACTACAAGTGAAACTACTGTTTGGTATGTCATATGTTCAATTTTATTCAAATCAGACATTTAAAGGAGTCCGCATCATTAAAGAGATGTATTTAACTGTTCCATTTGTATGTTAATTGACAAACTGAACTGCTAGCCAAATTCTTGGTTTTTAGTAATGTTTGGTAAATCTAATCGACAGGTATCATTCAATTGGTCATCTGACTATCTCCAACAATAGATACCCAAATCGGAGACCCATATACCACTTTAGGTTGCCTACAGTAAAAAGGTCCATGACCCATAAACTCATTTCTCCAACAGAAGACCCAAAAGAGAATCCTTTCAGCGAATGGGTCACGAAGAGAGAGGATACCCAGATTTAGGTTCCCTCTCTCCTGAAAACCCATTTTGGGTTTGGGTATGGGTACTCTGTTGGAGGCTGAAATAGTATCATCGGAAGTCAACCTCGATGATGTTAATGCAGCTTTTGATGATCCTGAGGTATAGCCTTCTCCTTGAATTCAATTGATAGGGGAATATTGCATATAGACATAGTATGCGGTGTATTCAAATACTTGGTTCCAGTAATACCCTGGCAAAATGTTCCACTTGCCAATCATACTCATAAGAAAAAAAGCTGTGTTGTGGGTATTGAAAACATATTTATCCTTGCATTCCAGTACTCTCTTGAATTTTGTGTACTTATGTACTTAGTCATAGCGAATTAGATGATGTGGTAATCAAACAGATAGTTGTTTTGCTTTTGTTCACAATCATTCTGCCCACCTGGTTGCCTTCCTTGTGTCACAACATGTTAAAAGAGTGGAAGATAACCTTGAAAGAGAAACAAGCTTTAGTTTGAGACAAATTGGGGTTTAGCAATCTGTGCAGAAATGGCACTTTGCTCTGGCTTTGCTTGTTAAAGAAATAAACCTGAATCACTTCAATTTCTCAATTATTCAGTAGTTGGTATATTCCATTATCAATAAGTCTTTATCTAACTTCTTTTCATATTTTTTTTATAACTGTAGCAATTTTAGAATAACTGCCATTTTCTGGCAAATTGTTTTTGTTGAAAGCCTGTGGATTTTTTTGTGCAATGTCCAGCTATCATTCATCTGATATTCTCTAGATAGTCTTCTTTGTTTTCTTTGTGTATTTACATATCTCATTAGGAAACGATTCTAACATCTGCAAATGTCAGCTCCCTGCCTCCCTCCCCTCCTACTCAATCTTAAATTGATGTTTTCTGGGGATAAAAGTCAAAATCTTGAGTTTTTGAGCTAAAATAACAGGAGAGAGTAGCGCGTAGATGGTATTTACATTTCTATATATCCTGGGTAATTGAAACAAGGCTTGGTCTTTCCATATGCATGTCACAATTAATAGCTCTCTACCCCTCATAGTAGACAAATGGAACACCAGTCTTCAGAAAAAAAAAGATCCTGTGTAGGAAAAAACTTCCTACTCCTCCGTCTGAGCATATATGTGTTTTTGCCATCACGTTACACATAACTGTTTGTAATCTTCCCTGTCTGCTTTGCCACGATCTTCCTCATCCCCTACAGTAGTTAGAATTCCTGTCAAAACTTGCCAGATCATTATTTCGCATTGTTTTGTTATGAATAAATCATTAAGGTAACATTACTGATGGAATTATGTTCCATTGTGCTACTTCGTAAACATAAGGAGGCAATGTTTTCAGGTTAAGTCTGAGGTGTACTCTGTACTTATTAGTTTAATATTTTGTTTCTTTTTGCCAATTTGTTTTCTGTGATTTCAGGAGGATACTGAGGATGCTTTTGATGATGAAGCAGGCCCTCTGACACTTAATGCATTTGACCTAATCATTCTTTCGCAAGGATTAAATCTTGCAGCACTCTTTGATCGCAGACAGGTAGGATGCTAGCAATTTGATGCTAACTTATACTTTGACAACGAAATAATTTGGAATAAACAGTTGTAATATAAGTCCCGGATATAAGTTGTTCCCTTACCATTATGGATTTATGTTGTTTGCACATGACAATGTGGTTGCTTGTTAGTTAAAGTGAATTGCTGAAACACTGAAGACCTGACTTAACTCGAATTTGTCTCTTCTGCATTCTCGTGTTTTAGATAGCACAAATTACAATTCATTTTAATCAAATTAATGTTGTGAGTAATGTTGGCTCAACTGATCACTATCGAGAAATATGTCTTCACTGTCCACTTGGTGTTTCCCAATCCAAATCTTTTAAAAGATATTGATTGTCAAATATTCAAAAGTTTAACCGCATCAGTGTCCTAATGGACAACTATTTCTAAACGAGGGAGTAAATGCTCTTAAGAATGATTTCACACCTGAGGTAATTCATATTATCCTAAACAGGGTAGAATTGCTGTTATATATGTGGGTAACACTCTGACTAAGTTTAAGAATCATGTACTCACTTTTATGATCATTTTAAGCTGATGATGCTAATTCTTCTCATATAGTGATGCGTAGCTCTCCTGCGTGTCCGAGAAAAACTTTGATGGTTCTATATGTGCCATGGACATTGCTGCAATAGTTTTATATTGATTTTGTGTGTTTTCTTCTCAGACTTTATAATTTCTTGACCTACAGGATTATGACAAGCTCCGAAATAGATTTTTATCCCACAAACCAGCAAAGGTTATCTTGTCAAGTATGGAGGTCGTTGCACAATCAATGGGGTTTAAGACACACATTCGCAATTATAAGGTAAGGCTTGTTTTTTCTGTATCTTATTCCATGTGCAAACCACATTGCAAATCTTCTGGCACTAGACCTTGACAAGCAAGGCTATTGTTCCATTCATGTCTATAGTTGCCAACAGTTGACTGGTGTTAATAAACTTGACTTGAGTCCTCTTCAGGTTCTTTGTGGTTTGAAAATGAAATTACCACTCTTTCTTCAAAAGCAGTGTTATGTTTTCTCTAATGTGGCTACGTACTTATAAAGTTAAATAAATAACAATGTCCATGCACAAACAATATTGAACTCAGCAAAAGGTATGCAGTTTTCATTTTTCTTACCACTGGTTTCACAGTGCTGAATTGTATTGCCAGCGATATAACTCTTAGCTTTGTTATTTGGGCAATTGCATCGTTGTTTTTGTTTTGCATCATGATGTTACAAACGTTTTCATGAAAAAGTGTAGGCTAAGTTTATTTCCACGTAACATAATTTTATCAGGAGATTTTTCTTTCGGATTATTATGTCAAGTTGTTTTTGGTTGCTAGTCAGTTGGCATTACTATGAATGCAATTTTTTTGGCTAATTGCATTACTATAATATTCAGATGAGGGTGGAAGGTTTAAATGCGAACAAGACTAGTCATCTCTCAATTATGATTGAAGTGAGCCTTGCCCTCTTTCTGTGCTCAAGTATATTTCTCCTTTTATTGCGTTCTGTTGTATTGTACTCCCCTTTTTCTCATTTTGTCTGGTTTTAGGTTTTTGAAGTTGTTCCATCAATCTTCATGGTAGAGCTACAAAGAGCAGCCGGAGATACTTCAGAGTATAACACGGTCAGAGCATTTCTTTTGCTCCTGTCTTTCACATGACTGCATATTTCCTACAGCTCTATGCAACAGATACATCTAAATAGGAATAAATTTACATAGGACAGCAATGCCTGTAAATGTGTGATGTTTATTCTTGTTGCATATTAGTCTGTAAAAATGTGCAAGTACAAATTGACGTGTTTAATTACTTTTGATCTGGGGACATGCTCAGCTAACCCTGCAATTTTTCTTATATGGCAGTTTGTAAATAACTACTGCAGCAAATTAGATGATATCATCTGGAAATTTCCAGTTGAAAAGGGCAAGTCAAAGATTTCCCGGTTATCAAAGTGCTAATTTGTCCTCCACATCCATCAGTTGTATGCCATTTTCCTTCTCAATTTTCAACTTCTAATGCCATAATTTTGCATCCGAAATCCACCTACCTGTATTGTTTATCACTAAGTTGTGTTCTGCAATTGGTTCAGGTCATGCTTATCCTAGTGCTGTGATGTATCCGGATGTATCTGTGGAGTGTATCACAATTGATCTCTAATATTCTAGTTCTAGGAGTTGATTTTCGAGTAGCATGCCATGATTGTATATTGAGAGCCCCCATGTACAGAGAGGCCATCCTGTAGAGGTTTCGGTACCTCAGTTTGTCTATACAAAATTTCCAGCGAGTCTACCTGTAGATTTAGTCGAAAACATTGTTTCTTTGGCTGTGTTCAGTTCCAAAAAAGAGAGGGAAAAAAGAGGTGAAAAAGTCACATCGAACACTGTAGCGCACTGTAGCACTTTTCGTTTGTTTGTGGTAAACATTGTCCTATCATGATCTAACTAGGCTCAAAAGATTCGTCTCGTCGTGTACATCAAACCCATGTAACTAGTTTTTTCATTTACCCACGTTTAGTACTCCATGCATGAAGAGAGAGAGTTGATGTGATTTGATGTGATAGGTGAATAGTGAAGTTTGGAGAGAGAATTTTGGGGAGTTTTTGGGAACTAAACACAGCCTTTGTAAGCACTACCCTGATGTATCACGTTTGGCTATATCGAATGTTGATTCCTTACCATAACTCCATGAGGCTGTTGCTTGATCCGATCCTGCTCCATTTCTAAGCATTCTTGCAATCAACGGAGTTGTACACCTACTGCCAAAATGAATTTAAAACAAACGCCCACTCGGAGACGACTCCTGATGCAGTTTCTGGTTCACGCTCATTTGCCCCTGTTATGTTTCGACTAATCAAAAGCTTGTATAACATGAATTCCATCTCTGCGGCTGCCAGATATCATGGTTTGCAACTTCGCATCTTGAAAAGAATTCTAGCACCAAACCTGTTGGTTGCTTTTATATATGCCAATTTGGTATAGGACTGAATATGAAACTTGCGACATATTTTCCGTTAACTGCATCCCGCAAAGTTATCTGACCAAACTGAGCAATCTTGGATAGTTTATCTACATAAATCAAATGAATTGAATCGAAGAAATGGTTTCAACCATCCTGCTATCCTGGATCAGAGGCATATAACCAAGTCTAGCACCCAAGATTGTTTAATAACCAGTACCTATCTAGGATGGTACCAATGCAACAAACAGTGATCTAGTTCTAGTTAGCTTAGAAGGGGGACAGGTTCACTGGCAAAAATGCCTTTATCCCACATCCATATAGTTGCAACAGCGGAAACTAACAGATATACAAACTCTTCAAACCAAAACAGATCTGCAACTGAAAACAAACAAATTTAATGCATCATGATATGACCTTTCCTTGTCTATACTAAACCCAAAGGTACAGCACTCTGAGTGAGCTGAGTTTGAGCAATCCTACTGTACATCGAATAGCCTCATCTGGATTGCCTACTGATGCTGAAGTACTGATCTCTGGTGAGTAACTCCAGACCTGAAAGCTGGCATAATACAGACACTACTAGGTGGCAAACATAAAAAATTATGGCTTGATGTAAAAACGAACTGCCTTGCCCAATTGCCATCTTCACCAAGCATTGCCTAATCTGACTCATTGTATCAGGTGAACAAAGATGAGGATATCCACTACTGCACTGTCACAAGTGTAATCCAGCTTGATGTAGTGAAGGCAACTTGCTTTAGAAATAAGCTGGTGACAATGAAAAATGGTTGATGGGATGCATGATTCAAGCAAGAAGACATAAGCTATTACTGCTTGGACAACTTCTGTAGCTGATGAACCGATGAACCATTAGCAGGAAGAATCTCTAATCTTTTGGTACATCCTCCTGTATATGGTTGCTCCTTCTAGCTCTGCATGGATTTCTCTTTCCGTACGGATACCCATTGGGTTGTCCAGAAGCCATCCATCATTGTCACAATGAAGATCTTTATCAACGGAATTAACATGTGCCAAAATGTCAGAGTACCCATCAAATCTTTCTCTCATGTCTGCCGCTACTTCCAGCACATCTGATTGTATGAGAACCTAGTATAAGTCAAATACATTGATATGTCAACTCTTTTGAAATAAAGAGCATGCCAGCAGACATTACAGACAAATGGGAGACCTCGACTGCAAAAAATAAAATGAAGTACACAACAAGAATTGGCCTTAGTTATAAGTAGTACAAAAGCATATTGGTCTGAATAGATAGTTTTGCATTGCGTTATCTTAAGTTTATTAGTTAGGGCCACGCAATGCATAGAGCTTGCAGTATTGAGTGGAGAAATCATAATTATTATTACAGCTACGAAAGGAGTCAAACAAACCTTATGATGGCTCATGCTTTTGAGATTAGCAAGGGAACGCTTTTATATACTAAAATAGCGTTTGGTACAGCGTTATGTAACGTAATCACAATATGGAGGGTAACAGATACCATTAAATACGTTTGATTTGATGCGCTCTGTAATCAGTTACCGTGTAATCTGATACCGGCGTATACAACTTCGATCCCGCCGGTCCATCTCTGTAATCGCTTCACGGTACCGACACCAGCGGCCACCTCGTGCTTCGGTGAGGGGAGCGGTTCGATGCCTCGTTCGGACACAGGTTTCTTATACCGTTACAGGAAGGAAACAAACAAAGTCTGCAACCTCTGATCCCTGCACTGATTCCAGTGTGACCCGATTCCGTTTTCATTTGCGTTACCAGCGGCTGAACCAAACACCATCTAAGTATTGAGATGATAAATATGTTGCAAAACATTAAGATGATCTTACCATTAAAGCATGGCTGGTTTAGTGTGCTCGACAGAATTCATGCTTTCCCTTAGTTTAAATGGTTAAATTATACTCAGTGAAACGTATTTTAAGAGTCCTTGAGAGTATATTTTTCATCAAAGGCCTCGTTTGCAGATGATAGATGTTTGAAGTCTGTGACATAATTTTTTTTAGAAAATAATGTTACTAGGGAACACTACACTGGATTGTTTTATAACATTTTCTTAAGGTGAAACCAAATGACACATCCACCTACAAATCTCCCCTAGTATGGCTAGAAGTCTAAAACTGACAAAATTAGTATTAGTCTAATTCTAAGGGAGTTCATTTTTGGAAAAGTTGCATAGAGAAGCACGCTGACCACATCGACTATTGAACCGTGTAAAGAATTGCCATACCCGTCCGCCTAAACAGAGATTCTTGGTGATTGAATCGACCAATGGTGTCTGTAGAACTCTTCTTTTGTGATGTCTCTTCTTAAAGTGTGGATCAGGACACTACAAAGCCAGCCAATAGACATTTCAAGTCTCACTTCCATAACATTAGGAAACAAGAAACACGGCAGTACTGAACCAGAATAGTTATCACTGAGCTAACAAACAACTAAAAAGACTTATGCTGGACCTGACGACACTCACCAGTATTGAAACAAGTGACAATGGACCAGGATATGATGATATGATTTGCTCAAAAGAAACCGTTGCATTTGCAAACATAAAATAGCTGTGGAAAAGAGGAATAGTTTCAAGTGCTGTTAGTCCGTTGCATTATTGCATTAAGAAAGACCAACTGCCTGATTCAGATGTAAGGATACTTACACATTCCTTAGCCCCAATTCATTCACCCAAAATTGTGTTCGCTCCACTAACTACACAAACAAAACATCACCAAAATACAAAATTTAACAATGCATCATCTATTCCAAAAGCAAACAAGCTGAAACCTTAGAACCACTAAAACCTTTTGCCGGATTTCCAGCCCAAGGTAGTTCCGCCTCTGGCCAGAGTTCTTTGCGAGCCAAATCAAGAACCTCCCACTACCTGAACATCAACATTCCCTAAGAAGTTTTCTTCAACCAATACATCGTCACAAATGAACAAGACAAAATTGCGCACCGCAGCCAATGTCGACCATGAGGGGCAGCAGGGGGTCCTCGAACACTTCCTTCCAATCCGGCGGCTCCGTGGGCTCCTACGCACCGGGCAACAGAGAACAAATTAGAGAAATGCAATGAGGTCCTGTGCTCGCTCGGCAATCTTAAAATGCGGATGGAATTGGGAGGACTTTACGGAGAAGGATGAACTGAGCGGGTTCACGTGCTGCCGGATGCGCAGGTGATGGCCCCTCTGCGTACACAGACGGATGAGCGGTGAGATTCGTAGAGCCCTGCGGGTAGGAACAAAGAGAAGAAGGGTGTAGTGCAGACGTTGGGGTAGAGCGGCCGGAGATTGAGGTCGGCGTACTCCTTGTCCACCGCGTCGGGGCTCTGCGCAGCACAGCACCGGGCTCGAGACAGGGGAGGTCGGCGGGCGGAGGGGAGACGGATGAGGCGGCAGCACAGAGTGGCCGTGGCCGCCCAAGCCATGCTGGCTACGGTCCCGGCCGCCGCCGCCGCCGGATGAGGCGGCAGCACAGAGTGGCCGTGGCTGCAATGTTTATCTGTAACGTTGTCAATCTGAAATTTTTCCCAGCTTACCAATTTGAGTAACTTTTTTTTTTGTTAAATACCGGTAACTTTTTAGTCTGAGGTTTTCCTAACCTATGGCACGTTTTATCGGCGAACATAACTTGTCACAATGTGTATGTCTATGGTGCTTAAGTTTGACTAGTTTAGAGGGTGTTTAAATCCGGGGCCTAAAATTTAGTGCTTAAATAAATAATAATTAGAAGTATTAAATACAAATTAATTATAAAACTAATTACATAAGTTATATCTACACGAACCTAACCAGTCTAATTAAGCTATAATTAATATATAATTATTATAGCTTTATATTATCTAATATGAGTACTCATACGCAAAATATACCAATATGAGCATTTCTGATAGACTAGGTCAACATAAGTAAGATTGACGAAGTCACCGTAGGCATCTCGCGGTCGACGAACACGTCGGGGACATCCCAAGGAGGTCCCCTAACCACCGGGAATAATCACCCTAAAAAAACATCTAACCACCGGCGGCCCAGAAATCACCCGGGCAGCACGGCCCGGCGCTGCTCGCCGCGGCCCAAACGACCGTCCCGGCTTGATCCAAGGCCCGAAGAGCGAACGCCATGACCGCCTCGCTCGAGGGCCTTCGACCCCCTCGAGCGGGCGCGACCCGCGTCCGCCTCGCTCGAGGTCCGCACCCCTCCTCGAGCAAGTGGGTCACTCCGTCCCGCTCGAGGGCACCCCTCTGTTCGCTGTGGCAGCACCCCGCCGCTTCGCCCGGCGAACGCATTTAATGCCGCAACCTACCGAGCGCCCAAGTCAAAGGGTGGGGATGAGACTCCGCCCTGCTCCACGTCGCTGACACGGTCAGGTCCGCTGTACCACCTGCCCCCGTGTTGTGATGACGCTTCCTCACTATGCGGGCAGGCACCGGTCACTCCATCGCACTGTGCCAACTGCTCGCGTCCTTCCCCCACCGCGAAGCCCT
The DNA here is from genome assembly GCA_900205405.1 of Echinochloa crus-galli. Lineage (NCBI taxonomy): Eukaryota > Viridiplantae > Streptophyta > Magnoliopsida > Poales > Poaceae > Echinochloa > Echinochloa crus-galli. Next base: position 1,877,651 of record OAMR01000210.1, on the reverse strand, counting down.
CGAGCGGGCAGATAGGCACCCTCGAATGGCGTATGGACGGCGACCAGGGCGAACCCCGGTCAGGTCCGCCACGCCCTGTCACTCCCGCTGACTCCGGCCACAGGACCGCCTGCCCTAGCGCCTGCGACGACGTACGCTGGTCAGATCCACCAACTCTCTGCCATTCCCCCGACGGGACGAGCATGCCGTGCCGCCAACTCTCGTCCTCCCATGACTAGGCAAGCGCGGGACACCCTCGATCAGGCGTACGGGCGACGACCAGGACCCAGCTGGAAGACCTGCTACCCCTCGAAGCCGCTCCAGGACAAGACCAAGGACGGCCACGACGTCCGAAGAAGTCGGAGCACGCCATAAATCGCCATTCAGAACCGGGGACGACGGCACGCCCGGTGCCACACTCTCCCAGTACACCCCGCCTGTAGCACATACTGTGCTTGTACTTATACCCCCTCAGGGCCGCTATCCTTCCTCCTTGGACTATAAAACGGGGAAGAAAGCGCCGGCCAAGGGGACGGACGATCAGCAACGACAGATAGAACACACACACCGCGCTCACGATATTGGCACTTTGCCTCAATCACTCACTCACTCAGGGACCTGGAGGCCTCTCCTCCTCTCCCGCTAAACTTGTAGCCCCCCACTACGAGCACCCCGGTGCAAGATAGTACAGTGCCAAGAGCACACCTTGCTCGACGTACGCCCCGTGGCCGGAACCAGGATAAACCCCTTGTGTCATTGTGCTAGCTCCTGCATCGACCGGCGAGGGACGGGACACAGCAGGCATTCTGTTAGGCGCTGAGGTTGGGCGGCCAATCTCGGCACCGACACCATTGTTTCCAAAACTTTCATGCAAGCTCACCTCCTAACTATCGAGGAATGCCAAAAAAAACGAAAGCACAATCAATAGTCAACTTTGTTAGAAAGACCACGAAAAATTATAAAAGTTGCAAAAAAAAACTTATAGAAGTTGCAGGTATCAAGTGGAGATGCATAGCTAATAGCTTGTAGGTTTTGCTGAAAAAAAAACTTAGAAACAATGACTTATCGTATGAGAAAACGTGTGACAAATTACATAATGTGAATTTGCCTTATATGTTATTAGCGTGCAACACAACGTACACATCATTTCAAACTTTTTATATGACTTATGAATTTTAATCAAAGGTTTGAAGATTTAGAGCACCGCAGTATGTAAATTTATGATTTTTTCAATACATCGCAATTTTTTAATAGAACACCCCTGTGATAAATGAAACATTTTTATAAATTATTTCAATAGACACTACATTATGATATTTATCATAAATTAAAAATAGTATTTAATGAAAATGGGCATACTATGTACTATGTCTAACCCTTTTTATTTGACGTTGAGACCAACCAGTCTTTAGCGCTAAATGTTCCACACTTTTGTCACATGGTACTAGCTCATCATTCCTCCTGTTAATTTTCAACATGCTCACTTGTGAATTGCTTAGTTTTGGTTATGGGCATGGCCAACGTTACGTTACTAATGACTCATCATCGATAAAGGACACAAAACCTGTTACTAATAGCAGTCATTGGTAACGGGCCTTATGCTGATGTTTTCTTTTTAAAAATATGAAATGGCAGAAAAAATTTATTTTCCCTCAAAAAAAGAAAAAATTTATATATCTAAAAAAAGGCACCCCCACTTGACAGACATATTCTTTCCTAAATAAATTCAGATGGGGCATTCAACGCTAGAGATAATTCTGGAGGCTGGGGTTTCGTCATTAGAGATGATAATGGGGAGGTGCTGTTGGCCGGTGCCGGAAAGATGAGCCATGTGCATGATGCTTTCTTCAGTGAGGTCTGCAGCTGCAAGAAAGCAGTGGAGGCTGCAGTGCTGAATGGAATGAGTAAAGTTATTCTATAAACTGATTCTCTGATGGTCAAGCAAGCGTTGGAAGGGCGCGATTACGAGTTGGCCTTGACGGGAGGAGTGCTTTTTGAACTCAAGATGCTAGCTCACTTGTGAATTGCTTAGTTTTGGTTATGGGCATGGCCAACGTTACGTTACTAATGACTCATCATCGATAAAAGGACAAAAACCTGTTACTAATAGCAGTCATTGGTAACGGGCCTTATGCTGATGTTTTCTTTTTAAAAATATGAAATGGCAGAAAAAATTTATTTTCCCTCAAAAAAAAAAAATTTATATATCTAAAAAAGGCACCCCCACTTGACAGACATATTCTTTCCTAAATAAATTCAGATGGGGCATTCAACGCTAGAGATAATTCTGGAGGCTGGGGTTTCGTCATTAGAGATGATAATGGGGAGGTGCTGTTGGCCGGTGCCGGAAAGATGAGCCATGTGCATGATGCTTTCTTCAGTGAGGTCTGCAGCTGCAAGAAAGCAGTGGAGGCTGCAGTGCTGAATGGAATGAGTAAAGTTATTCTATAAACTGATTCTCTGATGGTCAAGCAAGCGTTGGAAGGGCGCGATTACGAGTTGGCCTTGACGGGAGGAGTGCTTTTTGAACTCAAGATGCTAGCATTTTCGTCCTCTGTTGATTTTCGAGTAGAGCATTGTCCTAGATATTGTAATAGTGTTGCGCATGCTGTGGCAGCGCTTGGTTGTAAGTGCTTGGATGGAGCTGACCAAATATGGTTTGGAGCCCACCCTGGCGGCGTTCATGATCTGTTAACCAGAGATATCTCTGGTAGTTCTGGTTAATGGACGTTTTTTTTGACCGAAGTCGGGAGGGGAAGCCCCTACCTATTTTATATATATTTTTTTTATTCCAAACCCAATTATTCGCTCTCACAGGGAGTTGAACTTGAGTCTGCTGGGTGCTAATCAGGTTCTCTGACCACTAGGCTAGAGACCCTTTCACTGGTTAATGGACGTTGATGTTTCCGATCAAAAAAAAAAGATTTGAGCCCCAGACTTGTTGGTTTCTGCGAGCCCTCCTTTTTTTGAGAATTTCTGCGAGCCCTCCTAAGTCCTAACCATTGCACCACGCTGGCATTTGTGCTTGGAAGGAGGATGCCGTTCTTTATACTAACATTTTTCAATTATTATAGGCCACACCTTATGTCCAATGCCGTTCTTTATACTAACATTTTTCAATATTTTTAATTATTATAGGCCACACCTTATGTCCAATTGGTTTAATTTTTTATGGTCGCCCCTTATATGCTCGTAGTTGAAGGAAAATCTATACGGTATAGATCCAAAATTTTGACAACCAATAGACCCACCAGTCATTGAAACATTACCCCTCCTAGCGACCCAACCTGTCAGGCCTTTTTTTCGTCAAACTTTTGGCAACGGAAGGATCCATCAGTCAATGAAGCACTACCCCTCCTCTCCACCTGTTGGGCCTTTTTTTCATCAAACTCTTCGCCTCTCTTGTCCATCTCTATAGTATAGAATCGTCGAGTTCATAACTAACACAGTGTGGCAGAACCGCTCATCCTAACCTAATAAAAGTGCACTAATATCGCCTTAAACACGATTCGACACTTAAATTGGATGAAGATAGATGTCTGTCGGGTTTCACCCGATACAACCACGTATTTCGAGATCGAAACAAAGCACACAAATACCCGTGCAAAGACGAGCCCAGACATTGCATCAATCCAAATATTTATTACAACACAAAGATCCACCTTATTTTATTACAATCCGAGTTCAAAAGTGCAACAGTTCAGATTTTGACATAAAGCAGCGGAAAACAAACGGAGTCTATTCGACGATACAAGTGACATCATGAGGAAGCCTCCCATGACATCATTCATCACCCTCCTTGCCAGCCGAGGACGGGTCCCACTCAACACTCCAACCCGGAGGGAGCTAGCACGGCCAAGTCAGACTAGCAACCATATCCTCTAAATCATTACCTGAAAACAAAGCCACAAGCAAGGCTGAGTATACTAATACTCAGCAAGGCTTACCCGACAGTGAAAAGACTTCTAGACATGCAAGTAGCAGAATAATTCTCCCACCACAAATGGGCAGTACTGCGGAGCTGCTGTGCTGCAAAGCGAACCTTGTTCGCATCTGAGCAAGGAGCCAACAGTAAAGAGAACTTGGATTCAATGGTGCGAATCCAAGCATCCGCATCAAGAGGTTCTTCCGTTTGAGTGAAAACTGGTGGCTTTGTGTCCAGAAAGTCTTTATAGGTCGCTGCTCCAGGAGGATTGCCATTCTGGCCACCCCTCTGCTGTTGCTGTCCTTGGACCAGCTGTCGCAGTAGGTCTACCTGAGCAGCCATGAAAGCCTCGATGGAGGGTGGATTTTGTCCACTCCCTCCAGCTCCATTGAACCCCTGTGGTGTTTGTCGCGTAGGACCCACCATCTGAAATTTCAAACCGAAAACACCGTTGGCTTGATGGCAGATCCATCTCGCGTTCTTCCCCGCATGCGTGGAGGCGCGCCGTGAAGAATCTCAGATCCGATCTGAGAACCCACCCGACCCACCCAAGATTCATCTACAAGCTGACTTCATCAACGATGGCGTGATCTAACGCCGTACTCCGGCGGTTTATCAAGTCGCCGAGTTGGTCGCGGCGCAACTGACTCGGCGGACTGTGCATTGAAGACCGAATCGAATTGAGTCAGAGTCGAGTCGACGAGTACGGGTTCTTCTCCTGCGTTGGTGGATCCATCAGCGCGGTGATCAACTCGTGGCAATAATTTTGCCGAGTTGGATGCTGGTTCAAGCTGCAACCACGGTGGAAGGACTACCGTGCGTGTGGATCAAGAAAAAGAGGGCTGCAGACCTACAGCTGATGTGGATTCTGGATCCCACCAACCAGAGGCACCGCATGGCACATGTGCATGCTTTGTGTACTATTAATTTATCCATGCATGCATGCCATGCGCCAACACAAAGCAAGCATCAAGATCGAGGAAACATGTGTGCTGTGCGTGATAAATCATTAAATCATGCATGCCCAAGCATTAAAGAAGCAATTTCCTACAAGCACAAGGCTACCGGGAGGTTATAATCTCCTTGCTAATCGCACCTGAAGATCATCCGCAACCAGCCAGAGACATGTCTCGACTAGCCGGCTTGATCGACAATCATCTCATTGCATACGACGACTACTTCAAGTCGGCCACCGAATCGAGCTAAGTATTTTATTTTATTTTATTTATTTCGACCTCCGCTATATGCATATCTTTTTCTCCATGTTCATGAGACAACCGCCGACCTGCATTGATTAATTCACTCAATGACAACTCTATGTTCGCCCTAAACAAAAACTACTCATGCCAGCACCAAAACGAACGGCAAGTCCGACTCACTATATCCAAAGTCTAAACACGCGTGAAAGTACTCGGCCGGGACCCTGCCTACGACTAAGCCTCCATGCAGAGCATCGTAGCATGTAGGAGTGCTGCCTCCATGAGAGATCCAGCCAGTTCTTCGCCCGAGTCCCTAGCGCTTGTCATGATAGCGGTGAAGTGATAGGGGTTGATAAAATCAACTCAAAAATAAAAGCTATCAGCTCGGAACGTAATATTCATTACATCAAAAACACGCCAAATGCTACATGTTTTTTCCCTCCTGTTTATCTCCACGCAGGTTAAACATTGGTTACATCTACAATGCTGCGGACTACGTCGAGCGCCAAGCTTACGAAGGATGTGGCGAGATCCTCGAACTGTTATTGTGACACGTCCGGGTGGTACCCATCACGGATGTCTTCAAGGTCGAGGTCGGGATGGTACGAGCAGATGAGAGCCAGCGTGTACCTGACCGCGTACTGGGCAGTCTCCGTCGCCACCCCTCGGGTGCACTCCGGCAGATGCTGCAGCCGTTCCACAATTGGTACCGCGGGCCGATTGCTAGGAACCTAGATCTGGTCGCAGGCAGACACGGCCGCCTGTGCCAGCTCTTCGTAGCTTCCAGCAGCCTCTGCACATGTGCACGAGTTGAGAAAAACTCCGGTATCATGGGTACTGAGAAAAGAATAGAACTCAGAAGAAATCCTCACCAGTCATGGCAAC
>OAMR01000210.1:1853314-1871596 GCA_900205405.1 Echinochloa crus-galli | reverse complement strand
TGCTCGGGGGCTGGCACGCGCGGCGACTCGGCGTTTCCTCTCTTCGTGCGGCCGACCTCGCATGCTCGGGGGCTGGCGCACGGCGACTCGACGTTTTCTCTCGTCGTGCGGTCGACCTCGCATGCTCGGGGGCTGGTGCGCGCGGCAACTCGGCGTTACCTCGCGTTACGCGTCTGACCCCATATGCTTGGGGGCTGGACGCCGGATTTTTGGTGACAACATGCTATCACCTACCTTTTGCGGCAACATGTTGTCCGACTTCTTTTTTGGAGCCTCGGCCTGCTTATACTAACCAACCCAACGCTTGGGGGCTACCGTCTCCAAAACACTGCGACGGCGAACAAGCGCTGGTGCGTCTATTTATAGGCGGCCGGGGGTCATAGCTCTGGTGGCCTGTGAACCACTAACGCCCGTCTACGGATACGCATGCGTTTCGCCTTTTCCCCGGGCAGGTGGCCATCAATGCCCTTGACTGAGCATGCTCGTCAGCGGGATTCCCGCATAGCCAGTAACGACAGCTTTTGAGCGTACCGGTTCGGTCCATCCTTATCAACATACTGTTGAGTCAACGACGGCCGGCCCAAAGAAGACCGAGTCCTAGTAGACTACTACTAGGACTCCCCCTATTGTAAATAGTCCCATATGGAAAATACTCATACTGTAACCCTGCCTTCTGGATATATAAAGGAGGGCAGGGATCCCTAGAGAGGGGCATCCAATCAGGGCGGAAATCATCGGAGATCATCCGAATACAGCAATACAAATACCACCACCGACACAGGACGTAGGGTATTATATCTCCGGGTAGCCCGAACCTGTCTAAATCAGTGCCTCATGTGTACCATCAAGTCACTAGTTCATCAATCACCCCGCCTACAAATCAACCACTCGGGTACCCCAGGTGGATTGCCGGTCCTAAGGTCCGACAAGTCTCATGTTCAACTTTTTACTCAGTGCAGCATAGTGATCAAGCAGTCTCAGTAGCTGCGAGAGACAGACGATTCGAATCGATTTGTTACCCTTGCAAGGTGGACCTAAACACACGAAGTGCAAGACCTCGACGGATCTTCACACCTCAACCGTTCCCGTCAATCCCCGGTTTGTGTACAGAGCCCGCATCCCTTGGATACAATGCCCCAACGGTCCCCGGAACGACACCGTGCCGCGGCCGCACTTGTACCCACATGATGCACCAAAGGAATCCAATTCTAGGGGTAGCAGGGTAAAGCCATGCCCCGGTTCAATCAGGTACATAGGCTTACCGATTACCATTAAATCTCTCGGCATGTGTTTAGTATGTTCAAAAACTTGACCACGAACACCGACACCTTTCGACTTTAGAAAAATTCTTACTAGACAGGCGGGGCACCAATAAACCTCCAAAAATAACTTTCTCATCCCCGCCCATCATCCTTATGATTGCATCATAAGTAAAGCAATAAACTCCTATAACTCGCGAGTGACAGGAAATCACTCGACTTCTATCGGGTCCTAGTTAAGTATAGCAACTACTACGACCCTTTACTAGTAAGCAACTTGGGATCCTATAGATAATCTAAGGTTCCAAAACAACTCCTATACTTAAATGCACAAACATAACTACATAAAAGTATTTGCATGATTTTTTTCAGAAAATCGGGTTATGCTCCGGGGCTTGCCTTCTTGCTCAATACTGGACTTGGGCCCTTCCGAACTTTGGTTCGGGTCCTGATTAGCCTCAATCATGTTCAACTCTCCTCCTTAAACTTCAGCTTCCGGCTGAAAGTGCATCTAGGCACTTAAGTGTTTTGGTGATTTGTATGACAACATGATTAATGATCTAACTTGTTTGCTTAAGTACATGAGCAGGGTTTTATTGTCAAAGGATATTCATGTAATATATTTGTTGATAAGTAAAGGTGCTGATGTATCTTTGCCTGATGTCTCTCTGAAAGATTGGAAGTTTAGCCAAGAAGTTTCTCGCCAAGAATTAGTTACACTGATAGTGATGCATGAACTGCCTTTCAGCCTAGTTGAATATGCAAGGTTCAGATCATTTTGTGCTACCTTAAACCCATGGTTCAAACATGTTTCTAGAACCACCATCTTGTGACGACCTCATTGCTAAAGAAAATGAAGATCTCATGCAAGAGGTTGTAAGGCTAAAAGAGGACTTGATCAAGTTGAAAAGCAAGAGTCAAGTGCAACCTTCTCAAGAAAACCGTGACTTCATGGTGAAGAAGCTTGAGAAGAGACAAATCGCCACTAACCCAAGCTCCCAGCAAGATCAAGCTCACAAGCACAAGATTCCCGCTGGTGAGAAGAAGAGCCTTGATCATATCAAATGTTTCAAGTGCTCAACGATGGGACACTATGCATTCATGTGTCCACCCAAGAGGAACAAGAACCATAAGTCCCCTTCACTCGAGGTTGAGGTCTAGCAACTCATTGAAGCATTTGTTACTCTTGGAGGTGAAGCCTCCTAGACGGCTAGGCGTCGCCGGTGAGCCACCAAGGTTGTGGTGTGCCACGGATTGTTTGTGCAGGTGTGGTCTTGCCTCCTTCGGGGAAAAGATCAAGTTAGTGGAACCGAGGAGATAGCTCGACCTTTGGGTCACTAGGGGCTTCCTCAACGGAGACGTAGGATTCGTTGTGCTTTTGGGCAGCCTTTGGGCAAACAGCGAATCCGAACTTCGGGAAACAATTCGCTGCGTCTCCAATTTGGTTTGCCTCACAATTTCCCTTCTAGCACATATATTTGCTTCCGCTTCGATCTACTTGGTTGTGCTTATCTTGTGTGTAGGGACTAGTTGGACCTGCTAGAAATCATCTACTGAAGCACTCCACCAAGTTTCATTTGTGCTAGAGCTCGAGAGAGGGGTTAATTTACTTTCTTGTTTTTCTCAGTCAGAAACCGGTCTGACCGGTTTCCCAAACCGGTCTGACCGGTTTTGGTTCTGACTTAGTCATATTTCCAGCAAAAGTTGATCCGGAGTATCCAGAGGTGTTGCGGAGTCTCCGGGCTTAGCCCTGGAGTATCCGGCTTACCCTCGGAGTATCCGGAGTTGAACTGACTGTTTGTTTTAAGTGTTGGAAATTTGCAGAATCACCTATTCACCCCCCCCTCTAGGTGACATCACGGTCCTTTCACCGGCATGAGCGCTTAATTTCCGTCAACGAGGTTAGTGTCTACACGACATGTACATGCATAAGATTTCATTTAAGCACTTTGTATGACAACAAAAATTATATAAGCATGAGGTACACTTGTGGCCATGTTCACCTAGATATCAATGTAAATTTATCTTATCTTTATAACAGCATGTGGGGTGTTGATGGCAAGTTTCTTTCATTTCTTGTTTGATGGTGGTTGTGTACATATATAAAAGAGTTACATAACAGTATTATTACATAAAGAAAACAGAAAAGCAACACAAGGGTGAAAGGTTTGCATCATATCATATGTTCATGAAATTACCCATATAACACAATTAACATTTTAATCGTTTATTCAGATTCAGATACCAAAACATACTTTATTTAGCTATATTATTTACTGAACATTACTAACATCATGACTGTCCCATCATAAAAATTTGAGAACATTTTACTGAGTATTTAATTTACTAAAAATCTTTTACTACAGCAGGGATAGTAACAAGAATAAATAGGAAACAGTAGCTAAAGTTCATATTTTTTGGGTTCTTTTCATAGTGTGATCTAGACATACCATGGGGAACAACATATCCAAAATTCAGCCCTATATATATTACGTAGCTCAAGTTATCTGCAAAAGAAATTATACCTAGAATGATTTTTAGTTTGCAAACTACACATGAAAGCTACATACAAGCTTTGGGAAAGTTGTAGATGTAGACTTATAGAACCCAACAAAATTTAGTTTGTATTTTTCCGATTTCTCTATGATTTTTAATCTATTTTAGAAATTCTCTGCTTTTAAAACAAAAACTTAACTCAAGTTTTATGAAGTCCCTAGTATGTCACGTTCGAGTCCCTTCAAGTTTTAATTGTTTTGCAATTGGGTCCCTCATGGCCGGCGGCGATGGGAGCTCCAATTCCGGCGAGCGGAGGCCCTAAACGATGACTTTATCTAGCCAGGGAGCACCAGAAGCTCACCACGAGTTCAACGGTCTAGTTCTCGGGGGTCGGGGGAGGAGCTGTGGAGGGCTGCCAGCGGCGGCGTGGATCTGGCGGCGGCGGTGAGCATGCGCCGGCAAGTTGGACGGCCGGGGGAGGCCGAGAGCTGGTTGGGAAGCTTCGCGAGACTATGCGGAGCACATTGGTGGTGGTGGTTTGGCCGGAGGTGTAGCGGAGCGGCCTGCCCACGTGGAGGCGGCGGCCGGCGGCAGTGGCGAGCGGCGGCGGAGCATGTCGGGTGTGGAGGAGGCACGGGCGGAGGTCGGTGAGGTGTTCTAGGCCATAGTGAAGCTGTTGGTGCAGTTGGTTAGAGCTGTGACGGCTCGGAGCTCGCTGCCCACGGCGAGGTGGTCCGCGGCGGCGCTAATGGCGCGGGGCGAGCTCAGCGGCGAGGCGCTGCTGCGCTCGAAGTCCTTGGGTCCCCTTTTATAGGCCTCTAGGGTGATGGGGAAGCCTTAGGCGCGAAGCATTAGCGCCAAGTGGACGGCGGGCGGAGGCCACGCGTGTTGGATCTCTCTAGCGCTAGCGGCATGGGCGTGCACTCGGAGCTCGGCGGCCGCGTGGCGAGGGCGGAGCGGTGGGTAGGAGTGCTCGCGGACGTGTGTTGTTGTCGTGCGGGGGATGGCGAAGTGCAGTTGTTCGCTATGCGGCTGGGCGCGTTGGGCGAGGTTCGTCGGCCGCGTGGCGGTCGGCTCGCACGGGCGCGCGGCGCGGGCGGGAGCGCGAGCGGGCGGCAGGAGCGACGGTGCGCGCGCGAGAGCAAGAGGCCGACAGGTGGGACCAATGTGAGGTCGGACGTGCTAGTCGCGCGGTTGGGCTGGGTCCGGTGCACCCGACGGCCGGCAGCGAGTGCGGCAGGGCAGCGGCGCTCGGCCGAGCGGCGCTCTGGAGCGAGAAGAGAAACAGGGAGAGGGGAAGAGAGAGTTGACCGGATTTGGAAATGATTTGACCGCAAATTCTTCAAGATTTTTCATTGAAACTTCAAAATTGCTCAAAATAAAAGTTGTTCAAAAATTGATGCCCTACAATTCATGTTGTATGAAATTTGATTTGAGCACATAGTCAAGAAGAATCAAGTGATTTTCAAAACCCCTCTAAATAAGCTTTGAATTTACAAATTCTTGCAATCAAATTATTTTTAACTTGTTCTTCCTAGTGTCCATTAGGTTTGTGTCTATGAATAACATGTTGGCGACCATGTTTACTTCCTAAGGTCAAAAGTTTGATTCAGGGCCACCTTGTTTGCTAATGGTTAACAAGAATTTGACTAAAGTCAACTAGGTGTCTAAAAAAATACCCTACCCTCTTTTAGTTTTAAGATCTACTTCTTGGTCTAAAATTTCATGGGTTTCACACACAGTCTCCAGCTAACTATCTATTTTGCATTCTTATTTTCTATTAAACATGCGGCACACGTGCATTCTTGCTAGTATCATAAAAATAATAAAAAATATGTTTTTTAGATTAATAAAAAATTATATTTTTTTAGATTAATAACAAAATTATGTGTACCATTCGTAACTATCAGTGCCAAGGGAACCAGGGACCTCTTTGGGCCGAACCAAAGGAGGAAGAGGGCCTAACAAAAAGAAAGGGGCCCAACAACGGGAATAGGAGCACCAAGGCCTGGTCTGAACCCCGGTCAAGGCCCATGAACGGTCAGGGTTGCCTTAAGAGAGAAGGCGTCGCCCTCAGCCCACTAAGCACCGACACGGCCTAGGGATGACGCACCTTCCCTGTAAAAACAACATGATTACGGGAGAGGCATGTGCTCAGGCAGCCCTGCCACCATCTGGTACGGGCCCTCCCATGCAGGACCCATCACATCATACGACGAGCAGTTCAAAAGGAGCCTATCCTATGAACCATCAGCCACAAATAGTGGATAGGGGAACGAGAACCCAGGCAGCCCGAGATGCCCACAACAATTCGGAGGCATCCCAAGACCCCACAATTATCGTGGGGTGGCGTAGCGTGGTCTCCGAGATGCGGCAGCGCCTGACGTCCGGCAGGAACCGCATCCAGGGTAGCGTAGTAAGCCTATACCCACCAGGGGAAAGGATATAAATAGAAGGAGAGACAACATGTAAAGAGATCGAATCTCAGCAACCAAGAATATACACTTTCCACTCAGGACATAGGGTGGCTCCTCAACGGCCCGAACCAATCTAAATCTCCCTGTCAATCTTTACATCTTTTACTTAAGCTCGGACTCATTGCGTGTTACACCTTTGACCGAATCTCGGTGGTTACCCTTAATCCCTGCTCGCGGTACTCACGTACCGTCGGTAACGGACGTCAAACTGTTGTTACCAATGTGGTGCACACTGGTAATGGACTTTAACAACGTCGTTACCAGTGTGCACCACATTGATAACAGACATCTTACGACCATCAAACGTCCATTACTGATATTGGTAACGGGCATTTTTAACATCAATTATCAATAATAAGATAATGGTAACAAACTTTAGTGCTGCCAGATCGGGTGGACCTTATTAGTAACGGATTTAAACAATGAATGCTAAGTTAATGGTAACGAACTTTAGTGCTGCATGGACCTTATTAGTAACAGATTTAAACAATGAATGCTAAGTTAATGGTAACGAACTTTAGTGCTGCCAGATTGGGTGGACCTTATTAGTAACGGACTGAAACAATGAATGCTACCTTTAAGCTTTCTTGTAATAGGCATCAAACACCCGTTACAAATAACACGTCACCATTTTCACATAGTGCTAGATTTTTTTTCTTACATGCACAATGAGGGACCATGTTGGCAGATGCTATGTAACATTTTTCTTCCCAGTGATGTATTTTATATCATTGAAATTATATTGATGAGCGGTTTTTACCTAGGCACTCGTTATATCTAAACGGTGAAGCATTTTTCAGCAGAAATGGTACATGTTTCTAATTTTATGGAAAGTGTGATTTATGTTGATAGTATCACTATGGTTGTTTTGGTAATCATTAGCAATAGTTATTTCTTAATTTTCTCAATTGATACATGTAACTTCTATTGAGTTAACATTTTTTAAAAATGTTACTAGAAAAATGTATAGTAGTTATTTGCTTTAGTCAAATATTCTTTTACATTAAAGTCAATTAAATGAAGGGTGGATAAGTGTAGTTAGCATTTATATTCCTGTATAAGTTGTTAAGTTTACATATGACTTGTTAATCATCTTCTCTATTTGCACTAAGAATCAATATTAAAGTCTAAGAGTTTGAGTTACCATTTTTATAATATAATAAAATTTCATTTATGCTTAACAGATCTTGTGAGCAAGTTGGTCTTAAAGATTATTTTTCATTCTACTTGTGATGCTTTTGTTTGTGAGAATTAAAGCACACCTCCACACCAAGGTTTGTCATGCACATGAGATGAAATCCACTTGTCCCACCCAGTTCCAATCTAAAAGATCAGATGCTTACATTAGAAGCTGGATTAATGAGCAAATTTACATTATGTCACCCTTAGTTGGAAATGTTAAGAGAAATTAAAAGAATGACATCGATCAATGTACACCAAAAATTTAATTGTCTCCATGAATTTTTATATTGCATATATGCGTAGTGTATTTACTTAAAACATTTATTTAGTTGGCAGAGAACAATGATTCAAATTCTGATATTTGTTGCAAATTTGATGACCAACTTAGCACCATTGTAAATATAATTTACTTGTTTTCTATTCTAATTTACAATATTAAACATGAGATTATCTTCAAAATTTTGAGATCTAAAATATAAGATAGGAAAATGATAAATTTTAAAGCAAGTTCTGTTGTTGTCTAATTGGAGACATTAGTGCTAAGAGAGATGGCTAATGACTCTCAAATCCTTTAGTGTACATCTTTTCTGGCGACTTTTCGTTGTGGCAAATGCAAAGATATTTGGAAATTCATCTCATCCCTTCTTGCACTTATATGTAACGTTGGTTACATGATATTCTTCTAGGGGAAGCCTAGCAACAAGATCTGCTCAACTATCATCTCCGTGACATCGATTAATGTCCACCAAAAAGTTAATTGTCTCCATGAAGCTCTATATTGCATATCTGCGTAGTATATTTACTTAAAACATTTATTTAGTGGGCAGATAACAATGATTCAAATTCTGATATTTGTTGCAAACTTGATGACCAACTTTGGACCATTGTAAATATAATTTACTTGTTTTCTATTTTAATTTACAATGTTAAACATGAGATTATCTTTAAAATTTTGAGATCTAAAATATAAGATAGGAAAATGATAAATTTTAAAGCAGGTTCTGTTGTTGTCTAATTGGAGACATTAGTGCTAAGAGAGATGGCTAATGACATTAGTGCAGGGATCTTTGGAAATTCATATCATCCCTTCTTGCACTTATATGTCACGTTGGTTACATGATATTCTTCTAGGGGAATGCTAGCAACAAGATCTGCTCAACTATCATCTCCGTTCTTGATAATACACGTCTCTACTTTAGCTTTATTCTTGGAAAGTTCAAAGTGATAGTAGCGGTGGGTATTTTAGGTATTGTATTTGCTACAGCTGGTCATCTGTTTCGCATGATGCCCTTTTGAAAGAGATGGAGCCGAAAGGCTTGTGGTGTAGCAGTCTCTCGAATTATTGGAAGGAACATGTTTTTTTTTCAAGGTGAAATGGTCATTTTTTTCCAGAAAAATCAGTACGACGCAGTCACGCATATGCTCAAAACACACGCATACTCACCCCTTTGAATGCATTCATGCACACAAACCCTATTTGTATGGCACCTTCGAAAGACTGGACCTTGACTGCGAAAGACTGGACCGGCCGATGTTAGCATAAGCGCCTTGCTGTCGACGGGCATGTTGCCTACAGCTGAAAAAAAAACACCGGTTAAATCTTAAAATAAATCCAAGAAAAAACGACACCGGTGCTGAGTGGAGGACTCCAATGGTAGAAAGGTCCCGCCCTACGTAATCTTACCAACTAACCTACGATTATTTCGCAAGGTGAAATGGTTTTATAAGTTATGTGTACAATTAGATGGAAATTTGGAATAAATTGGACATTGGTCAAAGCTTGAGGGTTAAAATTGGACGTAATTGCTCCCAACCTTATTTCATAACAACGTTATACATTGTGCAGATTGGTTTTATGATCTCCTTGGTTGCTCGAACTATTAATTTTGTAATTTTGCTTTACTATGGTTGGATGCAGCTTTTGTCACAGGTATGTTCTGAGACAATGATGATGTGTCACTATTGTGGATTTATGGATTGCATTATATTTTACTTTTAAACCGCATGACCTTTTGTTTTGAGCATTTAACCTGCATGACTTAACAGGCTGATGACCTCGTCCGGTTTCTGCTGGATGGTTGCAATTTTGTGGCTGGCGGTTTGGAACTGGACGAGGAAAATACGGCGTGGACTCCCTCTGCCTGAACTCCCTCTGACCCGGGAGTTGTCCCTTCCTGTACTCCCTCTGCCTGAACTCCAGAGTGGCACCCCCGCTAGGCATCGGACTTGTGGGTCCCATCAGTTTCTGCTCCACCTCTTATGGCTGTGCCCACGCTGCCATCTGGTGTGGTGAGATTTTTTTTTAATTTTAACCGATTTTTTAAGATATTTTTAAAAAAAACCCGTCCGCAACCTTATTTACACCCGGTGACCCTTTTGGTCACGCCACAAGCGCCGGCGCGACAGAACAACTCTGTCACGCCGAAGCATGTGGCGCGGCAGGCCTGCCACCGTGGCCGGGCGGGCGTCGGGCTGCCACGCTGGCACAGGCTCTGTCGCGCCACATGCTTTGGCGCGGCAGGCTTGTCGCGCCAGGCGGGCTGGCGCGACAAGCGCAACATACAGGCCCGCCCGCGGTCCCCCCTCTCTCTCCCCTCACTTCTTCCTCCTCCAGCCCCGCGCCGCCCGCGAGCTGCTCCGCCGCAGCCTCCGCTCCCAGGCCCAGATCCCCCCCCAAATCGGCCGTTTTGGGGTGGAAAAAGTAGGGGGAATCGTTCCCCGCGTCGTCCTGAAGGTATTCCCCCAGTTTTTCCCTTGTTTTACCGTACGATTTGGTAGGCATTGAGTGGTTGTGGTGACCTAGGGTTAGGATTGGATTTCGAAATTTATATGAATGATAGGTTTTTTGGTTGGATCGGATGCTTAGTTTGCACGTAGTGAAGTCTCTGCCGGCGATTGTAACGTGTAGAATTAGAGGAGGAAGAGGAGGAGGTTGAGGTTCGCCAGCACGGAGGCCAATGCCACCCCCGTGACGCCGAGGCCGAGGACGGAGACGAGGACGTAGTTGATGGGGAGGTGGAGCGCGATGGCGAGCGCGGCGCACAGGGTGAGGGGCAGGTTGATGGACTGCGCGCGGAGGTAGATGCGGACGGGGTGGAGGAACGCCTGGAGGAGCAGGTCCGGGAGGGAGGCGAGAATGTAGGTCTCGGCGACGGCGGCGATGCCGGCGTCCTGGCCGCAGAGCAGGAGCAGGGTCCGCATGTGCGCCCAGAGCCCGGCGATGGGCGCGGCGGCGGCGAGGAGCATGAGCACGGCGCGCTGCGTGGTGACGCCGAGGAGGTGGTGGTGGCCCGCGCCGACGGCCTGCCCGCAGATGGGCTCCATGCCCATGGCGAGGCCCGACAGCACGGAGTAGCCCGTGATGTTGGCGAAGCCGATGGCGAGGGAGCCGCCGGCGAGCGCCAGCCCGCCGAGGCGGCCGAGGAAGAGCATGGAGATCATGGAGCGGAGGTAGAGCAACAGGCCGGTGAGGATCATCGGCAGCGCGAGGCCCAGGATGGAACGCGCCTCCGCGCCCGCGGTCCCCGCCGACATGGACGGCATCATCGGGAATGTGACGGACAGGGACACGGACCAGGCTTCCTTCACCGCCCTCGCGAGCCGCCCCCGCGGCTTGCGCGTGAGCACCGGGGGCTGCTCCTGCTCGTCCGCCACCGGCACGCGGACCTCGGCGGCCTTGGGGAGGAGCAGCAAGGGCTCCGTCAGGGCCTCCTCGCCGGCGGCATCCCGGTCCCTGCACGCCACCGCGGCGGCGGCGGCGGCGCAAGACGACATACCCAGAACAGAGGAGCTTCTCTGCTCCGCGTGCGTTCAGCAGGGAGGGAGAGCAGAGGAGAGAGAGGGACGTTTCGGTAGCCTGCTGGTGCTCGCGATCGCGAGTCCCGAAACGTGCAGGCAGGCAGGCAGGCTAGCGAGCGAGCGAGCTGTCTCCGGCGCGGAGGCGACGGGACTGACGAAAGAGAAACGAATAAATTATGCGTGGGTGGCGAGGGTATCGCCGGTGCCCGGTGCTGCAAGGGGATGGATGGAAGGGAGGGGGGTTTATATAGGGGGAAGGCCGGGGAAGGGCAAAGGCACGGGGTTTGGACTTGGACTTCAGGCTCAGCGACAGCGAGTCAGCGACCGCGCTCTCTCTTTTCTCGAATTATTTCTAGCGGTTTTTTGGATGGCTGTGCTGCTTTGGCTGCTATGCAAGCCGACGACTAGGAATTTTCAGCGACGGACGGGTGTTCAACAACATCAGGCTCCCCTCGGGCGGTCGTGCTCGGCGCGTCATTCTTTAGAGGCCCGCACGAATGCGACGCGATTGCTGCAGCTACGAACACTACCCTACCCCATCATCCCTGTTCAAAACTAGCTTATCGCCTGGTCTTTCCGTAAAGCAAAGCGCCCATGGCACGCGTTGCGTTGGGTCACCACAGTGGGGGTAGGGGCCGGCTGGCTGGGCGTGGGTTAGTTAGTGGCAGAGGTTGGTGGTGCGTGCCGAGCTGAGCGGATTTGGGGTGGCAATTTTTATCGGCCCGGGCGGCAGGCAGGCCGGCCGGCTCGGGATTTTTTTTTAATTTTAACCGATTTTTTAAGATATTTTTTAAAAAAACCCGTCCGCAACCTTATTTACACCCGGTGACCCTTTTGGTCACGCCACAAGCGCCGCGACTACGCCGGGGCGCTGCGCCAGTACGAGCTCGCGCTCCGCCTCGCCCCGCGCGGCCACCCCGACCGCGCCGTCTTCCACAGCAACCGCGCCGCCTGCCTCCTCCAGCTCCGCCCCGTCGACCACGAGGCCGTCGCCCAGGAGTGCTCCCTCGCGCTCCAGGCCGAGCCGCGCTTCCCGCGCGCGCTCCTCCGCCGCGCCCGCGCGCTCGAGGCGCTCGGCCGCCACGAGCTCGCCCTCGCCGACGCGCTCGCGCTCCTCGCGCTCGACCCCGACCACCGCGACGCCATCGACCTCTCGCACCGGCTCCGCTCCCGTGTCAACGCGTCCATGGCCGCCTCCGCTTCATCCGCCCCCGAGCCCACCAGCCGCCCCTCCCCCGCTGCCCTTGGCGCCTCCGCCGTTGTCGCCGGACTTGGCCCTTCCCTCCCCGCCCGCCCGTTCCCCAAGAAACAATCAGCATCGGCACCTCTTACTCCTCCTTCGCAGTCAAATCCCAACGCGATGTCGAAATCTAACCCACCGCCGTCTCCCAAGCTGGTACCGTTCTCCAATTCCCCGCCATCTTCAGCCAAGCCTTCGGCTGCTGATAGCTCCCGGAAGGCTGCACTGACAATGCCAGTGAACTCTTCATCACTGGCAACAGCGGCACCTCTTGCGGACAGAAAGGTTGTGACGAAATGGAGACCTCTCAAGCTGGTGTATGATCACGACATTAGGCTTGGGCAGATCCCAGAGAAGTGCAGCTTCCGGATGCTCCGGATATAGCTCTTTTGGCTTGTGCTTCCACTTGTTTTCACGCCAAAGAGAATCCATTTCTGACAACAATTTCAGTAACATACATTTCAAAATTAAAGGGAAAATCCATTTCTCACACGTATCCATTTTAAGCTACTCTCGTTCCTAACCCTAACCAAACCCTACCCATCTCAAATCCTACCATCGAGAGGACTAATTCTACACGTCACAATCGCGGGCAAAGACTTCACTACGTGCAAACTAAGCATCCGATCCACCCAAAATAACCTATAGTTCATACAAATTTCGAAATCCAATCCTAACCCTAGCTCACCAAAACCACTCAAAATCTACCAAAATCTACGGTGAAACGAGGGAAGAAGTGGGGCAATACCTTCGGGAGGACGCGGGGATCGATTCCCCCTCCTTTCCCCCTCCCAAAACGGCCGGATTTGGGCGGCGGCGGCGGGCAGCGGCGGAGGAGCCGCGGCTGGGCGGCTCTGGTCGGGGGAAAAAGTGAGGGGAGGGAGGGCCGCGCGCGGCCATAAGGAGGCGGGGCCTGTCGCGCCACCCCGCCTGGCGCGACAAGCCTGTCACGCCAGAGCATGCGGCGCGACAGGGCCAGCGCCAGCGTGGCGGCCGCCCGCTCCCCGTGCCACGGTGGCAGCCCTGTCGCGCCACCGCTTGTGGCGTGACAATGGTGTTTGGTCGCGCCGCCTCTCCTGGCGTGACCAAAAGGGTCACGGGGTACAAATAAAGTCTGGCACGGGTTATTTTTAAAAATATCTTAAAAAATTGGTTAAAATTAAAAAAAAATCGTGTGGTGATGCATCCACCATCACCGCAGGGATCTCCTTCCACGAGCAGTCCGTTTGTGACGGGAGGAGTCGATGGTGGATGTCATGGGCTCTACCTCCCCTATCTAGGCCTTCGTTCCGCACCATGCTACAGGCTGGGCAACTAGTGTGCCCCACTGCCCCAGCAGGAGACTGTGGTTGACCCCGCCAAGTTCAGCAACAGCAATGCCACTGGTATAATACTGATAATGTCCAGTTCGTATCAGCAATGCCTGGTTTGTGCTTGATATCAGCGCAGCTCTTCCAAACCTTTAGTATTGGCCAGGTAAATGCTCTGCAGTTTTTCTTCTGCTAATTTGGATTGTGACCTGCTGTATTAATTATGCCGTCTGATCATTGCTTGCTAGTTGCTACTTCCTTGTTTTGCTCAATTGTGGATTCTGGATTATACTTCCTGTCGAGGCGTGTGTCCAATTCAGTTACTTCGCTCTGCGTCTAATTCTGCATTGGTTGAGTTTGCACAATGGCTTGCGTGGGCAAGGGCAAACTCTGAGATCGTTTGAACCATTGGAAGAGCTAATACAGTAATACTTGCTTCCTACGTCCAGCCAGCAATCACTCAAGAATAATCCTAGAAATCCTGCCATAACGCACGAAAAAATCACCAAGTTATATATACAAGGCATTGCAGGATAGATCCACCAGTTCGGTTTCCCCTCGCCCCCTGAGCATGATATAATGAAGCAAAAAATTAACATTACTAGGCTACAGTGCTCGTCAACAGCGAGACGTCTTTCATGATTTGGTAATATCAATATCTACCGGTCCAGTCTTACGAAGATGCTCATAGATTTTATGTATGTGTATTTATAGAGATGTCTGAGAGTGTCTCCGTCTGTGCTTAGGAAAAAAAATATGTGTCGGCCTTTCTCCACCGTTTAGCTTTTTTAATGTAGGACTCCTTTTGTAAAAAGTTCAGAGACCGACCTGTGAGCCTATATAGTACAAAGTATTAGCCTGTTTACTCTTTTTTTTTTCTTTATGCCAACATGGTGTGTGTTAAAAATAGTATTAGTTTTCTTATAAAAAAGATTTAAATTACTATGCTCAAGTATAAAAGAAAGTCCAGATAACTCTAGTATATTTTGGTTCATTTTACGGAAAAAAATCCTGTGCGCCAGGCCGGGGGCGCACGCGCGGCGCACCCGTATCCGCCGCTCAGGTAGCATCCAACGACGCCGCGCGACACGCCTTCTCTCCTGGCGCACGCTCGGCTCTGTGACAACGGCTCGCCGCTCCCCCGCTCGGCTCGGCTCCTGGAGCCATTGATTGAAGTTGAGCTGCAAGCAGGGCAAGAAGGCGAGGACGTCGATGGTGGGCCTGCTAGCTGGCGGACGCCGACGAGTGCGAGAACTGCAGGGTGCTCGTCGACGGGAACCTGATCACGAGCAGGAGCCCCGGGACGGCCATGGAGTTCGCCGTGGGCATCGTGGAGAAGCTGTTGGACCGAGCGGCAACGCGGGAGGTGGTCCAAGGCTTGCTGTTCGTCTGAACCCACTGGGAGTGAGACGGAGCGATTGATGTTGGCTATTCGTACCGCTGCTACAACTCCAGCATCTGATTTCGCAATGCAGGGAATTGAATTTCAGCCTGGCAATTGACGCTGCTGCTTTCTGCTTGCAGATCGGGCGGCCGGTGCTCGTCGTCACGCTCCGCGCGTGCCACTTCGCCGGAGCCGACGGCGGCGCTCCGCAGGGCCCAGAGCACAGCACCGGAGGAGGCGCGGCGGTGGGAACCGGAACGCACGGGCGGAAGCACAGCACCGGAAGAGCCGAGCGGGCGAGCGGCGTCTGCGCTAGGAGCCGAGCGGGGGAGTGGCGTCTTCGCGTGAGGAAAGAAGGAACCGGGCGTATGAGCCGTCGACCGTCGTCGCGGAGCCGGCGTGCGCTAGAAAAGAAGGCGTGTCGCCCGGTGTCATTGGATGCTACCTGAGCGGCGGATAAGCGCGGGACGCACACGCCCGAGCGCACAGGATTTTTTTTCTCATTTTACGCTTACATCTATGTCAATCTGTCCAATCTACTTTTATAAAATTTGTCTTTTTATTTTTAATGCCCAAGTGGTATTTTAAGTTAAAATTCTATGGGATGATAGAGGCCCACATATAGTATTTTTAAAGAATATAATATGAATTTTTTATTATTGTTTCACATAAAATTTTATATTAGTTAACTTATTATTACACATCTAGCTTTTCAAAATTCAAAATAAATATAAAAATCATAATATATTTTTAGAAAAAGTCTAAATTACTATAATCAAGTATGGACAAAGTTCGGATAACCCCCTAAAGTATATTTTAGTCCGTTTTACACCCTCAACTATCCCAATCGGTCCTTATAAGATTTGTCTTTATTATTTCTCCATACACAAGTGCTGTTATTAGTTGAAATTTTATGAAATGATAGAGACCCACATATAGTATTTTTCAAAAATATAATATGAACTTTTCGTCATTATTTCTCGTAAAATTTAGTTTTATATAGTTAATTTATTATTATGTATCATATCTTTTCAAAATAATAATGAAAAAATCATAATATATTTTATAAATATAATTATGATCCGCTCTATTATACCATAAAATTTCAACTCAAAATAACATGTGTACATGGTGAAACAAAAAAGAGAAATATTATAAAGGGGTAAACTAGACCGATTTTCTTGATAGTTTGGGGTGTAAAACGGATTAAAACATACTTTATGGGGTTATTCTGACTTTGTCCATATTTAAGGTTAGTAATTTGGATTTTTTCCTATGTTTTTTAAATATAATTTATGCTTCCCTTTATTATACCATAAATTTCAAATTAAAATGTTATTTATGTATGAAGAAAAAAAGATAAATTTAATAAAGAGGTAGATTAGATCGATTAAGATAGGAGAAAATTCCTTATTTGACATTGAACAAATAACCCGTTCTTTTCTTGGCCCTCGAAAATTTTTTGTTCCCTATTTGACACCGAGTTCAAATTTCGTTCCCAAAATGACACTGTCGTAGCTAACAGTGTTAAAAGTGACATGAAAAGACGATTTTGCCCTTCGAGGGTTTTGCTGTGTAATGGACAATGCAACAGCATATAGTTTGATTTTTTTGTCATTATTTTGAACGGTGGACATGGACATACAGTAAGGGTCTGTTGCTGTATTTCTTGGCATTATTTCGTTACCAAAAATTCATTCTGAACGAAATTTTGGGAATGAAATAATGCTAAAAAAATACAGCAGCATACCCTTATTGTAAGTCCATGTCCAATGTTTAAAATAATGCCAAAAAACGAACTATATGCTGCTGTACTGTCCATTACACTACAAAACCCTTGAAGGGCAAAATCGTCTTTTCATGTCACTTTTAACGTTGTTAGCTACGGCAGTGTCATTTTGGGAACGAAATTTGAACTCGGTGTCAAATAAGGAACAAAAAGTTTTCGAGGGTTAAGGAAGGAACGAGTCATTTGTTCAGTGTCAAATAAGGAATTTTCTCTTAAAATAGTTATGAGGTGTAAAGTAAACTAAAACATATTTTAAAGCTATCCGCTTTATTCATAGTAATTTGGCCTTTCTCCCCACGGGTTTCCGATCCCCGCTTTCCCCGGGAAACGGGGATCGGGGCCCGTTGCCATCTTGGACACTCATATACATCTACAAATATGGCCCATCAGCTTCGATGAATATGGCCCAAGTTAGAAGCCTATAAGGCCCATACAAAACAATAATTCCTAAACTACTCCTCCCTGCTCACGGACAGAGGCTGCCGCCGCCGCATATCGTGTCGTCGCTCGCTCTCGCCGAACACAGCACAGATCCCGCCGGCCGTCGCTATTTGCTGCTCGCTACCTTGTACTTGCCCAGTTGCCCAAGGAGACGAGTAGGAGGAAGACGACGCAGGCCGATGGCAGCGCGAGCAGGCGGCCAAGGATGCGAGTTCGGCGGCGACAGCGCAGACCAGCGGGCGATGTAGGCAAGCGGCAGCGCTTGCAGCCAACCGAGGAGGCGCAGAGGTTAGCGCACGGCATGATTCATGGGTTCTTGCTCCATTCTATTCCTTCTCTTCTCTTTTTCCTCTTGTATCGTATCCCATCGTGGAACCGGGAACGGGACCTCCGTCGGGGATGGAATCCCCCAAGCGGGGACGGGGATGGGGAGAGAAATTCCCTCGTGAGCATTGACGGGGACCGGGACGGGGAGTTATTTGGCTCAGGGACGGGATGGAGAAGCGATCCCCGACGGGGGATTCCCCGGGACTCGCAAGTCGCACCGACAGGTGGGATCCACTCGTCCTCGTGTGGGCTCCAGGCGTCAGTGAGAGCCCCCTGGTTCGCTCAGAGCAACTCCAGTGGAGGCCTTCAAATTGAGGCCTTCAAAACTCATTTGCAGGCCCATCTCTAAAAAATAGAGGTCCAAAATAAACACTCAACTCCAGTGGGCATATGTATTCGGGCCTCTATTTCTTCATGGACCCACCTGTCAACCTCATGCTTGGAGGGGCCTACTATTGGAGGAGAAATTGAAGGGCCTCTAGAAATGGAGGCTTGGAGGGGAGATTTGGAGGTCTATGCAAAATGCAGGCCCATTTGAAAGTCCTGCTGGAGTTGTGTTTTTGCTCCAAGCCTCTAAAT
>OAMR01000210.1:1796230-1840804 GCA_900205405.1 Echinochloa crus-galli | reverse complement strand
TGAGCCAGCCAGCCATCCCAGCCCAGCCGGCCTTTCGGCCCATCGCCGGCCCAGCTTCTCCTCCCCCGCGTTCACCCTTTGCAGCAGCCACTGACGTGCGAGGCCCGCACGTCAGCTTTCTCCTACCTCCCTCTCCTCTATCACGCCCAGCCGCCTCCTCCCTGCGCCGCGCCCCTGAACCCCCCAAGCTGGTCCCATCAACCCGTGGCGGCCCGACCGATGCGCGCCGCGTGTCCGCGAGGGCCTGGCCGCCTCATCTCGCCGTCCGTGCCCCTCCAGCCCTAGCCGAGCCCCTATATAACCACCGCCGGGGGAGCTCTTCCCCCTTTGAGCCGCCGCAACCCCATTGGGGTTTTCCTGCCGCCAATCGAGAGGGTGAGGGTAGAGGGAGGTGTCTCGGGTGTTGAGGAAGGAGGTGGAGGAGAAGAAGTGGACCGGGAAGCCGCCGATCGACGTCCCCGCGCCGCCGCCGCCGAAGCCGTCGCCGCCGTTCGTGGGGAGCCGGAGCCGGAGCCCACTAAGTAGGCTTGCTGGAACCCTCCCCATTCTGGGTAGATGGTGAGCACTGTAATCCACGTCTGAAAGATCGGTCGACTCGGTCCTTAATTGTCGGTAAAGCGAGTATCAGCGTCAAACGATCCGCCGCAACGGTCCGCAATCGGCACCCATGACAGGTATTGCCGCCCAACTCCTCAAAAGTAACCAAGTAACCATGTACCCGCAAGGTACTCCGCAGGGACTACCCGAGTGTAGCCCCAAGCACCCCGATCAAACGATCGGGTTGTTATTACTCGCTTACACCGCCTAGCTGCACTACTCCTCCCAAACCACCCACAACTCACGCCAAGAGGATCAGATCACAACCATCCCAACACATGCATAGCATAGCATTTAATATTCAGTGGATATAGGATAGCAAGGTAACAGGATAATAACAAAGGCAGTGCAGGTTTATCATGCGATTAAAGTAAAGCGCTAGCATTCTAATAGCATGTCTAATAGGTATTTCAGAGATTGGTCGGGCGTGAACCTGGGTAGGCTTCTTCGTCCTCCTCAAAGCAGTTGTCGGGGTAGTCCGGCTCCTCCTGGCTCCGGTGCTCCTAAGGTTGCGATAAATAAAATAAGACGGGCTACTAGCAAAGAAACACCAAGACAGCGAGGAAAGAAGACCCAAAGAACACCAAACTCTACACTAACGCGTAGGTCATGATTTTAGAAAAATATAGAAACTGGTTTCATATTTTTCTGAGCTACGGTTGATTTATTATTAATTTTTGAAGTTTAAATCATTTTCTGAAAATATTAAATAATTTCCGAAAAAGAAAATCAGACAGCAGTGACACGTGGCAGCCTCTGGTGGCGCCACGTCATCACTGCTGACGTCAGCATGACGTCATGCTTACGTCAGCAGTGGTCCCTAGGTGACGTCAGCAGTGGGCCCTGCTGACGTCAGCGTTGACTTGGTCAACGGTCAACGGTCAGCGTCAGTGGTCCCACTGTCAGTGGCACACGGTGTATGACAGGTGGGCCCCATGCGTCAGCGCAGTTAAATGAAAAAAAATAGACGCGGTGGGCTGGAAACGGGCCGAAAGGTAATGGGCCGAGAAAGTTCAGGGGTGTCTTCCAGACTTTAGCGCAAGATACGGCCCAAGAACGCTGGGCCGCTGGGTTAGCTCTGGTGGACTCAGTCCACCGTGAACCGTGGGAGTGGTTCACGAGAGCCAGGTCCACGGGATCCGGTGTGGCTGTGCGGGATCTTCTGCGGGTGCTCGTGCGGCGTGCGGCTGTGGTCCGGTGTGTGGCTCGGCCACGGCGCAGCGCAGGCGCGCGCCAGAGCGCGGCCGCGGCGACGGGCGACGGCGAGGATCGCCGGAAAGGGTTCGGCAAGGCTCGGGAA
This sequence comes from Echinochloa crus-galli, assembly GCA_900205405.1. Lineage (NCBI taxonomy): Eukaryota > Viridiplantae > Streptophyta > Magnoliopsida > Poales > Poaceae > Echinochloa > Echinochloa crus-galli. Next base: position 1,838,907 of record OAMR01000210.1, on the reverse strand, counting down.
AGTGTGCAAAGGCACCACTAGGGTTCGGCGAACAAGATCAGCAGGAAAAAGGGTCGAGCTCGAACCGCGGCGCGAGCTTCCGACGAAGGCGGCGGCTGCGGCCAGCGAGCGGCGGCGGTGCGCGACGGGGTAGGGTCGCGGGCCAGAAGGTCTTGGCTTGCGAGCGCGTCGTCACCAGCGACTGCTGGGACGCGGCTAGGAGCGCGTGCGCGGGCACGCGGGTCACCACGGCCGCGGCACGGCCTCGGCGAGCACGCGCGGCGAGCGAGCTCGGCCGCGGCGGCCTCGGCTGCGGGTAGGCGACGGCGGGCTGCAAAGCTAACTAGGCGGCAAGGATCCTGCACAAGAAGATGAGACGCAGCTCGAAGGCTGGCTCCAGAAGAAGGGTCGGCTTGGCACGGCGAGCACGCGCGGCGGTGCTCCGCCGGAAGCAGAGGGAAGAGGGGAGAGACGGCGGCGCTCACTTTGGGTCGGCGGTGTAGTCGTCGCAGGCAGCGGGGAAGACTCGCGGTACTCTCCTGGTGCTCGCGCCTCCTCGGGCAGCTCCGGCAAGGAGTTGGTGATGAGATGAATTTGGGTTTTTGCTGCTGCTCGCATAGGAAAACCCCAGCTTATATTCCTTGAATATTTTATTACTAGATTAGGCCACTTTAAAGCTTGCTTCATATTATGGTTGGTGACGTGGACCTGTCCCATTTCCTTGGGGACAGACTTTGGGTACACAGGAGAAGACCCCGAGCACGAGTTCAACCAGGATGGATGGTACGATTGAAGGGTTACGCGTGCGCTCAAGGATGCCTGCGGGAGTGGACCCGATGTTTTAGCTACCGCTGCGTAGCTGTTCTCATTGTCGATTTAGTCCTGAGGGCTTGTACCAGACCGCTATGTTTTATATATGTCATGTACTGAATCTTTTATCGTTGTATGGATGTGATATTCTGCTGAAATGAGTTCTGTACGAGATAGCTGCTATTCCTGGGACTATCTCAAGGGTACAGGGAGTCGGATTCTCGTCGTCGAGAATCCGGATCGTTTCAGTTGCTTTAACATATTCAAATAACCACTCCTACAATGCCAATGATAAATTTAATACTTGCACCCCTTCAGATCAAGCAGAAAAAAAGAATACACTCACTACTTTGTCTCTAATCTATAATTACAAAGCAAAAAAAATGAATGCACTCACTGGTTTTTCCCTAATATACCAGTAGCAAGCAAGAAAAATTGAGTACACTAACTGTTTTTTCTCCAATATACAAGTAACAAGCAAGAAAAAATGAATGGAGTCACTGGTTTGTCTCCAATCTACAAGTACCAAGCATGAAAAATTGAATAAACTCAATGGTTTGTCTCTAATCTACAAGTACCAGGCAAGGATAAATTGAATTAGATATGTGAGATCAATAGCTATGTGAGAATCAAATTGAAATTAGGTTGGCAGATTTTGATCAAGGCACAACACTCAAAGCATGAAACGAATTGCTAATTACTCATAGCTAATTACTCATAGCTTAATTTATGCTCTTCGTTTCTTAAAACTACATCTGTGCACAAATTCAGGAAATACAGAGAAGCGCATTTGTCAGTCTGTGTATATCTAACATCGAAGAGCATACATCTGTGTATTTGTCAGTCTCAAAACTACATCTCACAAGAAACAAAGAGCATCCCGGTAGAGAGGCACAACATATTTACCATGGATTTATGGATTGGGATCCAGGTGGGGAAGAATTTGTAGGAGACGCCGAAGAACCTGCATATCCGGGCCAATTTGAGGGTGGGGTAGCAGAACCTGCATATCCAGGCCAGAGTGGGGGAGGTGCCGCCGGAGAAGCCGCGACCGGTGGAGGAGCTGCAAACGCGGCCGGTCCTGAGGCCGCCGGAGGAGAAGTGTCGCCGCCGCCGCCTCCTGTTGTCGTGCCGGCGCCGCGGGCCTTCACCAAGCCACCACTGCGGCCCTTCTCGGTGCCACCTCCACGTCCCTTCACGGTGCCGCCGCCGCTGCGTGGTGCCGGGCCGCCGCCGCGTGTTGTTGGGCCGCCGCCGGGCAGCTCCCCCTTGCGGGACATCTTGCCTCGGCGGGCAGCTCCCCCTTGCGCGATGCAGAGCCGCGGCAGATGTGGGAGGGCAGGTCGCGGCGGATCTGGGAGGGCAGGGGTCTCGGCTGTGGGAGGAGAAGAAGAGGAAGGGCAGGGGCGGCGGCGGATTTGGCGCGAGCTGGGTGCGGGAGGGCGTGAGCTCGGAGCGGGAGCGCGGGAGGTGAGAGCGCGGGAGCATGGGATCCATGGTGAAACTCGCTGCTCTCAGTGGGGTTTCGTCGGCGTTTCTTGGAGTTGGGAACGGCGCCCGACTCGTTTCGTGGGGAAGAAACGGTTCCCACCTCTCTCCTATTAATTTGCTTGCCATGTCAGCATCTTTGCTGAGGTGTCCATCTAATTAATGCCATGAAATTTCCATGAAATCCCCACTGAGACTGGCCTAACTAGTACTCCGTTCTGTCACAAATCCCAACGTCAAGTATTTTTTTTCACTTGACCATAGCACATGTAACAATTCACCTACGCTGCACACACAGACAGTCACACCGCTACCTTGGTGATCGGCAATCCCACCCTAAGGTATATCCATTTCTTTTCTTGGTGAAACACTACAATGCATCTTTATGAATATTAATTTGTTTGAATTCATATTTTGAAGTTATGCTGCTAACTCTTGACAACAGGCACGTAGATCATTAATTAATATTTTGTGTACGACACTTCCTAGTGAACACATATTTACAGTACCAGCAAAGAATCAGTAAAGCTTATTCTTTTCGTTGTCCTGACTAACGTGAATCGAACTCACTGAAGCTCACCTTGAATCGTTCAATGGATGATCTGCTATGGCCATATTCCCTCCTCGAACTCATGAATTCCGGCAACGTGAAACTGCGGTACCGTGCAGGCTTTTCTGGTGTCACCAGCTCCGGGAGAGGCCCAAAAAGGTCGGACTTGTCACGCTTGGCAGGATTGAAGAAGAGGGCAATGGAGACCCTGGCATCTTGTGTGGATTTGATAACCACCCTGTGCTCCACGCTCTTTAATTCATCGTTGGAAATTGCCTGCTTGAAAGCACAGCATTTAACGTTACTAGTCACAAATAATTAACATTTTGAATACAATGCAGTCACTAAATACTACCTTAGCCTTATCATTTTGATGCAATATATTATAAAGCAAAGTTAAAAAAGTCAAAATAGCCAAGGTCATCCCTGAACTTTGCATAAGAGGTCATGTTAGTTCATGAACTTTTAAAAAGATCAATCTAGTCCCTCGACTCTTATTTTTGGATCAAACACATCCCAATGCTGATGTGGCGCTGCAGGGTGGCATAAACCAAAGGTGAAGTGTCCTTTTTGCCCTTAGCTCTAGCATAATAATAGGTGGGACACACATTAGGATTTTTATTTTTTTTCTTTTATTCCTTGCATTGGGCCGCACGTCCATGCAAGGCTTCCTGGGAGTAAAAGAAAAAAAGAAATAAAAATCCTAACATGCCGGTCACATCTACCATTATGCAAGAGCTAATGGCAAAAAGGATATTTCACTTTTGACTCATGCCACTTTGCAGCACCACATCACTTAGGGTCTCATTTAACCCAAAAACGAGAGTTAAGGGACTAGATTGACCTTTTTTTAAAAGTTTAGGAACTAACTTGAGCCTTTGCACAAAATTCATGGACAAACTTGGCTATACCTTTTAAAAAAGTATACTTCATTATTCGTTAACGTACTCATCAAAAATTAGTTTCTATTAAAACTCTTGAATCTATTAGCTTGCAAGTTAAAGCTCTTGTCGAAAAGTTTTAACTAACAAACTGAAATTAGCTAATTAAAAAGCACCATTGAGCACCCACTAGTTAAAACTAGTTGGCCATTGAGGACCAACGAGTTTGCTAGTTAAAACTCTTGAATCTAATTAAACTATTTGACCGTGGGCGCTTGTAAAAAAGTTAAAGCTACATGAAGGGAGAAAGTTGGCCTAAATGCATTTTTTTTAGAGGAGCCTCAATGTCTACTTGCAAGAATGCAAAAGTGACAGACACGACCACATAAGAGAGAATCAATGGAATTAGGAGGGTCAATATCCAAAGATCAAATCGGATTAGGAAAGTCATAGCATGGGCAAATAGAGGTATGGGTTCGCAAAGTGTGTAAGTTCTTTAGCCAGTGAAAATATTAGCCTTCAAATGGTGGAAACCCTCTAGAAAGTGCTCTTTATTTAACGTCGTAAATTAATAAACATACTTTTCCCCGCGGACCTGATATATGGGTCATTTGTGAGAGATGGGTAGAAAAAGTTTAAATGAAAATTGTTTTCGGTTCTACTTGATTGTTATATGTCTATTATTATGTGGGTTTGGTTAATTTTCCTAACTGAGAGTTTATTAGGGCATGTTTGGATCAGTTAGAGCTAATAGTTAGAGCCCCTAATCCAAATTTAGAGGGTCAAACAAAAAAAGTTATACTCCAGTAGGCCCTGTACTTGACCCTCTATTTTGGGAAGGCCTCCAAATTTATCTCTCCACCCTCCATTCCTAAGGGGTTTCTAGGGAGGCATCCATTCTCAGGAGCTATCGTTGGAGTTGGAGCAAATTCCGATGCCCTCAAAATATAAAGGCACCCCCCACTTAATATTTGAGGGTTTCATTTGAGGACCCGTTGCCGGAGTTACTCTGTTTCTAGTCTTTTATTATCTAGGGTCGTTTGGAACTCTTCAAGTCTAATAAGGTGTTAGATTGTTGGTTGTGGGAATTAATTATCTATAATACCCTTGCTAATAATTATGTGGGGACCAACAGTGTAAGCTGCTATTCTCATTTGCGGGTAATTCTCATTCGTGCCCATGCACATTTTAGTCCATTTGTGGTACACTAGATGGGTATACTAGGTTAAGACAGTTAGCTAGATAGTTACTCCCAGATTATAGCTGCATTTAGTTTTTTCCAAAGTCAAACCGTTTAAACTTTAGTTGGTTTTATAATAATAAATCTACTAACATAATTTTTATGCTATTAGTATTTATGATTTTTTTTAGCTATTGATAGTAAAAAAGGTTGAAAAAAATGATGTTGCGTTGCTATATTCTGGGACATAGGGTGTACTCGGCTAGTTGGATGGTTAAAAGCAGGGAATTAGATGAGCCACTTTGAATAAATTAGAGTTAAAATAAGCCGGTTCCGAACATAATACTGGTTTGACTGATTTCTCTATTCAAATAACAGCATTGTAGTTAAATATTTGATCATAAATAAGTGATGATTTTTTATACTAACAAGGTCCCAGAAATATAACTTTGACATATATCTTTATTACTCCCTCTATTTTTACATAAATGACTTTTAGGACATGAAATCACCGTGTATTTTCATGAATTTTAAGAGAAAATGTACTCGTTCCCATTTTAAAATATTCAAATTCAAATATAAAATTAACTTAACTCAAGCTTGGAATTTTGAGTTATAGACAACTCAAGATGCTACTCTAAAGTAGGAACATGTTTATCAAATTTAAGCTAATTTAGACTATTTGGTCGTGACCAATGAAAATTTCACATCTACTACCAGGGCAGTGACTCAGTGAGATCTTTTTTTTCGAAAATAAACTGGGTGAGACGTTGAAAACAACTAAACATGTTCATTTAATAATTTTCACTAGAGATCGTCTTGTAATCGTCTACTTGTGTAATATAAACATAATAGAGATAATATGATAATCCAATGGCTTCTTCTAACAGCTATACGAACACCAAAGATTGTACCTTGAGCACGTCTCCGATGTTGACCAAAAGCGCGCCGGTCACCGGCGCCACGTCTACCCACTCTCCACCGCCACCGGTGCCGTCGTCGCGGCGGACCTGCAGCCCGCCGACTCCGTCCTGCGCCAGCACGGTGAACAAGCTGGGGTCGGTGTGCTCAAGGCTCCCCGCCACCCGCGCCGGCTCCGGGCACGGCGGGTAGTAGTGGCACGCCATGAGCCACCCTTCCACCCGCATCGCCTGCTCCCTGTCTCTTATACACATCTTTTCTTTCAACGGCCGGGATGGAGAACGCCGCGGTCGCCGGGGGCTGCGGCGACGGCGTGGTGGGCGAGAGGAAGATTGGAGGCACGGCAGTGACGCCGGACTCGACGAGCCCGCGGACGCCGGCTCGAGACTCGTGGAAGGCGGCCAGCGCCGCCGCCGCGGCGTCGTGGTCCTCGGTTGCGGCCATCCCTTGCTGGCCAAATTTGGACTTCCTGCTGCTGTTGATGGATCGCCCGGGTGTGCTAAGCTGTTTGACTTTGGCTTTGTTGACCTGCTTTGTGTGTTTCTTAAACAAAACTGGATCGTGCAGACGTGATACCTTCATTTATTATTGAGTAAAATGCACCGTTAGTCCATAAACTTGCAACGCTGTGTCAAATAGGTCCATAAATTTAGAAACCGGATATCCAGTCTCTCGAACTTGCGAACCCGTTCACCGCAGGTCCAACCCGGTTTTGCATGGCACTGTACGACCCCGGATTTGTTACAGTAACGACGGTTTTGTTTTTTCCCTTTCTAATTTATTTCGGCTGAATTTTCAAAAAATCATAACTCTTCGATACGACATCGGATGGAGATAATTTTTATATGAAATATATAGCTCTCGACGAGATCTACAAATTTCTAGTTTTGAATTTTTTTTATTTGACGATGTTAAGGTGCTCAAAAAAATTATATAAAATAACAGCACCATAATAATCGCGTACTTTTACTTGTCGCAAATTAATAATTTTTTTGTTTGTTGTCAAATAAAGACACTTTGTATATCAAAATTAATATATTTTTTGTTTGTTGTCAAATGAAGTTTAGGGTTTAGGGTCGTTATATTAATTCCAAAATTAATATAAGGATCTAGATTCTTGTAGGGTTTCTTGTAGGGTTTAGGGTCATTATATTAATTTTGGTATACAAAGTGTCTTTATTTGACAACAAACAAAAAATATATTAACTTTCTAATTCGACAAGCAAAAGTAAGCGATTATTATGATGCTGTAATTTTTATATAATTTTTTGAGCACCTTAAGATCGTCAAATGAGAAAATTCAAAACTAGAAAGTTGTAGATCTCGTCGAGGGCTACAATTTTCATATAAAAATCATCTTCATCCGATGTCGTATCGAAGAGTTATGATTTTTCGAAGATTCAGTCGAAATAAATTAGAAAAGAAAAAAAACAAAACCACCGTTACTGTAGTAAACCCGGGGTCGCGCAGTGCCATGCAAAACCGGGCTGGACCTGCGGTGAACGGGTTCGCAAGTTCGAGGGACTGGATGTCCGGTTTCTAAGTTCATAGACCTATTTGACACAGCGCTACAAGTTTATGGACTAACGGCGCATTTTACTCTTTCTAAAATCACGCGCGTGTCCCGCGTGCATAACTACTAGTATATAAAAAATACACGCATGAAATGCGGATACTTTGCAAAACTCACCTACCGGTATCGAATACCGATACTCCTCGGATACCTTCTGATACGTATCCGAGACGTATCGGATATTTATCAATTTCCAAATAATATAAATAACCCAAAATCTAACCGGAGAGGGCTCTCTGTTTAGAGCTATCGCGAGAGCCCTCCTAAATCGAATTCTTGTGGGATACCTATAGGATACCTATGGGATACCTCCAAACCCTAACGCCACTCAATCGCTTCATATAAAGGCCCTTTGTTCAGCTGCGCTAACCTCATTCCCATCCTTTAGCATGCTGATCTGTCACTTGATTAGCCAGACTTTGATAGAGTTCTTGAAGATATTGGGGCACTTGATCTAGTTTTTCATCGTTTTATCATGTCGTGTCCTTAATCTAGATGCTACATTATGTCGTTATGTGTCTGTTGAACCTAAGTTTGACTGATGGGCTTGATGGCTTGATCGCCTGAATGTTATGCCTTTAACCGTTGACGTTATGCATTGAACAATATTATGTTATGTAATATTTATGGTTTATGTGCTAATTTCTAATTTTGGTGGATTTATTTTTTATATATATTGCCGTATCCCCGTATCCGCATTTTGAGGAAAATGGCGTATCGGAGTATCGCCGTATTGCGTACCGGTATCCGTATCCACGTATCTGTGCAACACCTGTAAATACAGCACTCCACAAGTTCTTTTCTTAGAAATGAGTTCTGAGTATGTATTGTTTCGCTAGCCTTGAAAAAAGAAAAAGAACATCAGATACCAAAAATATTTAGTTCCCTCTAATGGTAACATCACCTGCAAAATTCATAAGCAAATGATCAGTCACATATACAAATTGGCATGCTACAATATCTGGAATTTAACTTGAATCTCAGTTTTCAAAAGCGAACAATTTGATGATTAAAAAGTGCCTGCAGTGCCTGCAAGCTCTACAGTGCCTGCAGCTGCTGAGGACTTCGGCACGGCTCAAGGGAGGAGAGGGACTCGCAGGAGGTCACCCTTGCCTGTAGCTTCAATGACAGCGTCTGAGGAGGAGGAGGTGGTGGTGGCGGCGGCGCCTGTGCCAGAGGCGTATGGCACACGCCTCTGGTGAGAAGGAGGAGGAGGAGGGGAGGTGGGGGCGGGTGTCCCTAGTTTTTGGTTGTGATTTATACATTTTGAGAGACGACCAATTCTTCAACCTGACGGAAAAAGGTAAGTAACCTTAGATGTAAGTACTTTTCTTTTAATATGTTGAAAATCACATTTAAAACTAATAATTCATTTTCTTTTGATATGTTGAAAATCACATTTAGAACTAATAATTCGTCTTAATCACTTGTGCTGGAAGTTTTCTATATCTTTATACTTTTCAATAACTTTTCTATATCTTGTGCGTAGTCTAGAGTGTCATCTCGCTCTCCATCTTTGGCTAGCGTGAAATCTGGAATAGAGAATATCTATATTTAGATATCCGATTGAAGAGGTTGTTGGAGGGTGTTTTTCTCCAAAATCTCTTTTATGTAAGTTAGAAAAGATATACAAAGTCTTTTGGAGATATCTTGTTCATAAATACGTAAAAAAACTACTTTTAAACTTTAACGTACTCCGTATCATTTTCAGACTAGAAAAGCAATAGGTAGCACATTGGAAGAGCCGTGGTATATAATTGGATAGTGACACATTAATTTAGCATTTAGGGTCTAGGAGCGAGGATATCAAATCCTGGCAGTGAGATATGCCAACTTATATTAATGTGGGAAAGGATATCAATCCTGAACGATTTCACTCTATATAAAGATAGCACAAGCTCTTGGCCACGGCACCCAAAACAGAAGAGTTTGCAGGCACGAGTACCAACGTACTGTGTTGACACGATGAAGGCTGTGCACTCGGTAGTAGCTGCTGCGATTTGCGTCATTACTCTCGTGGTCCTGTCTTGCACCCTGACATCCACCTATGCAGGTATGGAATACCTGCCGGAGCTTCTTTATTTTACCAATCTGTAACACTTTGCTGATGGTCAAATTGATTAATTGTGTCTGCCGGTTTATAGATGAAGAGATATGCAGACCGGAAAGTCCAAAGTGCATTGACGACTTGTGTAGAGATGCATGCATTGGACACTTCCACTTTGAGCTGCTCGGTTTCGCTTGCAAGAACGCTCAAGATCCCCCGGAGTGCTGTTGCACCGTCAGGCCACCCCCAGCCCGGCGGTGACCGTACCGCGGCTGTTGAAACGGCTTTCATCTGGCTTTCATCCAACAATGGCATGCATGTAATCCATTCCATACATCTGTTTGATGCATGCAGCTCTAATTAATAAAACATGTTTTCAGTGTATCATCTATTCATCTCTCGTGATACCTGCCTCCCAGTGTCTTCCTCCATTTTAAGAGAGCAAAACATGAACAGATTGCTACTTAATTTCCTGGGTATCCATTAAGTATCATTCCATCTTTCTTATCCGATGGTCAGTTGAGGTTAGTTACATAATAATGATAATCCAACCACTAATACGGATTACATATGAGACTTAGTTTGACTGGTGTAAGGGGAAATGAAAATGCACGACGGAAGAGCCATGTGCATTTGGTCAGCATCATCGGATTTACTAATTGGGCCGGCGTGTCGGGTGCCAAGGGTGAACGCGCGCACCGGTGAAGGGGCCCACAATAACCCCCTCCTTTGTCTTTTCCCTCCGGGCCATCAACGGCGTCACCGGCTCACCGCTCACTCTCACTCCTAATAATTACATGCTGGAACTGTGTACACATCCTTCAGATCAATTTTCTCCGTTAAAATATAATCCGACGTCTATCATCAATCCTCGTCACTTCCGTCCACTTCTGATTTTTTGCACCGACTCGTGGGCCTGCTGTCGTGTAATCCCCACGTCCCCCTCCTACCCGCCCTGTGCCGCCGGACCCAGACGCGGGCGGCGGCAGCGTAGCATCCGCGATGATCTAGTCCCTTGGGACGCGCACGGTGGCTAAGGCGTCCTCGCCGGGCAGGGACGACGCGTCCTCAGAGACGATCTCCAAGTAGCCGTACTTCCCGACGCGGAGACCACCACGTGCACGAGCGTCGCGGGCAGCATGACGGTCGCTGCTTGGCACGGATGATGCACTGGTCTGGTGGTCTGGCAGTGTCGGAGAGGAGGTGAAGGGCGCGACCATCCCCACTGTCGTTATCATGCCATCGCCGCTTTTACTTTGGAGGTTTAAGAGCAACTCTAACTGATTGGGAAAAATCTATTCCCCTATAAGTACTTAAGAGGATTGAGAAAACACAATTTTAAGATATTGGACACAAATGCTCAGCAGATCCCATTCTCCATTCCTCTTTCTCTCTATCCTACAGGCGGGTCCCATGTGTCAATGACCTAACTAATTTTTTCTCTCTTCTTCTCCATCTAGGCGCGTGTCCACTGCCGGCGGCGCATGAGCTCATTCCTTCTCCATTCCTTTTTCTAGCATTTTCTCAAGGATTTTCCGGCGCCGTGCATTAAGTGGTAAACGGCGTTCTCATCGACAACGAGGTGCTAATGGTGACTTCGGAATTCTCCAAATCTGCCGGGTGCTCAATTCTTCGGAGTTGCTTATAGAGGTAGGGTTTACGTACGTATATTCATAGGGGTGAGCGTGTGTGAACGTCTGCGTTGTACTGTGTCATTCTCAAAAATATAACCAGGATTATTTATCCATAGCAGACGATAGCCAGGCCTAATTCCATTTATAACGAAAGAAATTAAATGTTACAATTGTCGGGTCGTAAAGGATGCCATATCATATTCTTATACATTGCGGCAAAACTTTAGGTGCGATAAATATGATGATTTTAGAAACGTTTTGTATGAGTCATAGATCTAGAGACCCATTAAAGATAAAGAATATCATAAACTGCAATTTATGATGTCCATTGGTGACACACGGTGCTTGTCCGTCGAGTTGCATTGGGACCATCACGGGCTACCACGGTGTGGTTAGGAACGTCGATATGGATGGTGTCGGGGACAAACCTAGGGGTCCCCTAATCACCGGGTAATCACCCTCCAAAACGCAAAAAACGGCTCAATGGGCCAAAGATCATCCGGACGCTACAAGCCATTACGGCTCGTCACGGCCCAACACCAGCCTAAAGACTTGACCATCGAGGGCGTGATGGGGGGCGCCCCATTCTCCACCTCGCTCGAGGGTCACTGCCCCCCTCGAGCAGGCACTGCATAAACTCCGCCTCGCTCGAGGGCATCCACCCCCTCGAGTGAGCCCCGTGACACCTCCGCCTCGCTCGAGGCCCCGCCTCAACTGCTCTGCCCGATAGCGGCATTTAATGCCCGCTCCATCGGCCAAGCACCAAAGTCAAAAGGCAAACCCTCCCCACGCCGCGCCGCTGACACCGCCAGGCCCAATGTTCTACCTGCTCCGGTCACTTTGCAGACTCACCGCCGCTGTGCAGGCGTGCACAGCACTATGCGAGGCCTGCGACGCCCTGTATTGACTGGCAGGCGTCATTCCATTGCACTGTGCCACCAGTTCTCGTCGCGAAGCAGCCCTCGAACGGGCATGGGGCACCCTCGAAAGGGCGTACAGACGACCACCGGGCGCAGACTCCGGTCAGGCGCGGCCGCAAGGATGACAAAGGCCTGATCAAATCCACCAACTCTTGGCCTTCCCCCGGCGAATCGTGCACACCGCGCACTATGCTCAACAGCGGTCACCACGCTGACCCCTGTGCTGCCAACTCCTGTCCTTCTCTAGTAGACAGGCCCTCGAACGGCATGGTGACGCCCTCGATCCAGCAGGTGAACGACAACCAGGCGCGGACTATGGCAGCATCGCCCCTCAAAACCGCTCCAAGACAAGCGCAGGGACGCTCATGATGCCCGCGAAACCCGGAGCTCGCCATAAATCCCCGCCAGGACCAAGGATGACGGCAGGCCTGGCATTGTGCTCTCCAGTGCACCTCACTGTAGATCGCACTATACACGTACTTGTAAGCCCCTCCTCCTTGGCCTATAAAAGGAGGAGGCCGGCACCCGATTGAGAGAGACACAGACACACACACACACTCGCCACCACGATATTGGCACACCACATCAATCACTCCACCTTCAGGGACATGGAGACTTTTTCTCTCCCGCCTTGCTTGTAGCTCCCTACTGCAAGCACTTGGTGCCAGATAGTATAGTGCCATGGGCACGCTTGCTGGACGTACGGCCTGTGGCCGGAACCAGGATATACCTTGTGTCATCGTGCTAGCTCTTGCATCAACCGTCAAGGGATGGGACACAACGCATTCTGTGCGGTGTGAGGTTGGGCGACCAATCTGAACACCGACAGCGGCGTGCCAGGTAGGTGGAGCGCTGTGATCGACTCTCCTCATTCACCAGTTCCCTTGACGGCAAGCCACACCAAGTCCATGCTGCTACGATTCCCCATGCGATCCTCCGACCCGCTTCCGCGCGGGCACCGGATCACGTTCGGGAGCCTGGAGTTCGAGGCGACCGGTGAGGGCTTCCTCATGCGGCTCATCTCTAGAGATCCTGTGTAACACCCTAGTTTTAATTTTGCTAGGATTTTAAAAATTTTCTAAAAATTGTTAGAATTAAATAGGGAGTGTGTGCAATTATTTGAAAATAAAACTAAATTCTAAAGCAAATTAAATAATCATAGGTTATAAAACTTGATTGTTGCATTCATGCCGCTTGCATAGTGTTCTGAGTGCAAAATATTATTTAAAAATATTTTCAAACACGCCTAGGTTCGATCGAATCTTGAGTTCAAATCTTCGGAGAAATCCTAAAATCTTTCTCGAACAAAAAGTCTATCCTTGTCCGGCCCAATTTTCATCACTGTAATTCTTGTCGATTCGGGCTTGATCACGTTTTAAATATGAGCAGGGCCTTTCTTTTTCTTTCCGGTACAAATCAAATCCAACTTGGGCTCAGTCCAAAACCCGTTCCGCCTCCCTTCTGTCCCCTCACATTTCCTAGCCGCCTTCCCCCTTCCTCCCTCGACAAAAAACATAGGCTTTTACTCTGCTTTTTCTTAAGTAAAATATTAATATGAATAATATCTACTTGAAACTGATTTTAAATTGTAATTTGATTAGCTGAACACGATATAACATACATCGATTAGTTGCTCTCACACATGCCTTGTTTTTAATGTTAAATGCTAAAATGGAATAATTCATATGAACTATTTACAAATAAAATATGATTAGGTTAATCTCCTATTTTTTAATTGAAATGTAATTCGAATTAATTCCAACTATATTGTGCTTTTTATAATTAAAATAAATCCAGCACATAGTCGCTTTTCTTTTGTTGGTCACCCAAATCATCCGATAGCCATCTCTTGCAACTGTAGTCTCGTTTTAGTGTTCTTAGTGCTCTTGCGTCCACTGAAGCTAGCAATAGCTTATAGTGCGCTTTTCTAAAACTATTTTATATATGTATGGTGTATTGTTCGTAGTTGTAAATTGCATATTTGTTTGCAGTTGATTTGTTTACGCTGAGGAACGTTCTGAGCAAGTGGCAACCTGTGCATGAACGCCTACAACTGTATCTCTGCATCTCCTATTGATTCCTTCGCTTTCTTAGTGCACCCTTCAGTCACAATGTGTTCCCATGCATGCTCTACAAGTCCACGAAAGGAATCCATCATATCTGTAAAGGAACTTGAATAAGGACCTGTCTGTGGAGCGACCACCCAGGACTTACAGTACAACCACGAGAACTGAATAGGCAAGGGTCTTGGCTGAGTAAGTTGGGTAATCCAGGGGTACGTGTTGAGCGGGTAGGAGCCGACTAGGGCAGCGTCCCAGAAGTCGTGGCACGGCACGGTGATGGGTCTGAGCCCTGAGTGGGTCAATGGTCCCTGGAGAACTAATGGAAGGCCTCATAGTGCACCGCGTAGCACTCACATCTCGGAAATGTGAGGGGGGTTTAGCGGCCCCTAGCGAATGGTGACACGACTTGCGGTGAAAGTGTACAACCTCTGCAGAGTGTAAAACTGTTATAACAGCCGTGCTCACGGTCAAGAGCGGCCTGGACCCTCACATGGTTAGTTGGTTTGGGTGAATCACAGATGGTGTCTGTGGATCGGGTTTTGGGCGAGATGATATGATATTAACCTTAAGCTCAGGACAGGTGGGTGCCTGTGCCTTGTTGTGGTTTTGGGAAGCCATGTACACATAATATTCTTAGGTGCTGAATTAAAACATGACCAACATAAAACATGAGCTTGCAGTCCACTAAATAAAGCCTTTTAAGCCTTCATGTCATTTTCTCCCTCCCACTTGCTAAGTGCCAACCATAAGTGCACTTACGCTTGCTATAGACCTTAATAGGGTAGGAACATCAAGAAAGAGTTGGATCTTGAAGACTTGGAGTACTAGGCTGGCGTGCCCTCAGTCGACGTTCATGTGGATTATGGAGCCCTCCGTCACGATTAGATTTACAACTGTGTAATTTTCTTTTAGACCCTTGGTCATTTTGTAAATAATATACGCTTGTAATTGATATTGTTCTGTTATTCACTCATGATGTCACTTTATGCATGAATTTGATCCTGGGCATGCATAAAGGGTGCGCTCGGTTTTGTCCTTAAAACCGGGCGTGATAGAAGTGGTATCAGAGCTATATCGACCGTAGGACGCAAGCCTAGGTAGAAATGGTTCACGCTAAGGTCTTATTTTCAACTAATTTTGAAAACCTTCACCTCCTTGACGTTCTGTCTCGCTGTTTGCACTCTGAACTCATCTATTCTGCTATTTCAAGCAAATGAATTTCTGATTTCTCTCTTATTCAAAATATTTAGTTGTTGCTTGTATCCTCGTCTCAAGATCAGGACAACATGCTACACAACATGTCACCATCAACCTGAAGAACATCAAGACTCAAGATAAAGACTTTCATCATGAGGGCTTCAACATCAACGTCGAAGACTACAAGCACACCTGAATCCTCTGTAGTTGTAGTTTTCGAGTTACAATAGGTTTCACCCTTGCTTTTTTTTACCGATAGATCGATTGCTAAGGATTATGTTTGATAGCGTGCTCTTTTTAAGGACTCGTGATATGTTAGTGTGATATTGGTTGTCGTTGTATGCCTGTTATTGTGTTCTTGTTTGATTTGGATCTTTGTATGAGTGTTGATGTGTTGTGGGACTCCTGTCTGGAATGACATCAGTTGATTATATATGTATAAATAGATAGTTGGGTTTTCCTTGCTCCCCTATCCTTGAAAATTCTTGTCAACTTTTCATTCCCTTCCTTGTTCTACCCATGATGAGATAACCAGAAGGTTCTAGCTAGACAGAGTGGTACACTCAAGGATGCTCTGGTGGATCATGATAGAGGAAGCACACGAAGGAGATTGTTCATAAACCGTTGCTCTCCAAAAATCACCATACCACCCTTGCATTCTCCGCTAGCTTTTCCTTGAATCTCGGGACGAGATTCCTGTTAAGTGGGGTAGTATTTGTAACACCCTAGTTTTAATTTTTCTAGGATTTTAAAAATTTTCTAAAAATTGTTAGAATTAAATAGGGAGTGTGTGCAATTATTTGAAAATAAAACTAAATTCTAAAGCAAATTAAATAATCATAGGTTATAAAACTTGATTGTTGCATTCATGCCGCTTGCATAGTGTTCTGAGTGCAAAATATTATTTAAAAATATTTTCAAACACGCCTAGGTTCGATCGAATCTTGAGTTCAAATCTTCGGAGAAATCCTAAAATCTTTCTCGAACAAAAAGTCTATCCTTGTCCGGCCCAATTTTCATCACTGTAATTCTTGTCGATTCGGGCTTGATCACGTTTTAAATATGAGCAGGGCCTTTCTTTTTCTTTCCGGTCCAAATCAAATCCAACTTGGGCTTAGTCCAAAACCCGTTCCGCCTCCCTTCTGTCCCCTCACATTTCCTAGCCGCCTTCCCCCTTCCTCCCTCGACAAAAACATAGGCTTTTACTCCGCTTTTTCTTAAGTAAAATATTAATATGAATAATATCTACTTGAAACTGATTTTAAATTGTAATTTGATTCGCTGAACACGATATGACATACATCGATTAGTTGCTCTCACACATGCCTTGTTTTTAATGTTAAATGCTAAAATGGAATAATTCATATGAACTATTTACAAATAAAATATGATTAGGTTAATCTCCTATTTTTTAATTGAAATGTAATTCGAATTAATTCCAACTATATTGTGCTTTTTATAATTAAAATAAATCCAGCACATAGTCGCTTTTCTTTTGTTGGTCACCCAAATCATCTGTAACATACATTGGACACTAAATGAAACTTCATTGAAAACACAATCATTCTAATGTTTTCATATTGGACTTCGCGACACAATCATTCCATTTTTGGGACCATTTTTCACAAAATTGCTCATGAGGTTGCATTTTTTTAAGGATGAAAATCATACCTTTTATGTTGGTAACTAGTAGACCATGTAATTACTATCTTTTCTATGTGGTTGGGTTGTTTTGAATTTTGAAATGAATGCGGTGAGATCATTTTTTGTTCATTTTAGAGGCCAGTTTTCATAATTTTTCTATTTGACATGATTATTTATAGAACTTAAATTACATTAAATAATGCCATGCATGCTTTGTGGTTCTGAGCCTAGAGAAACCAAGTTTGTGAAGAGCATTAATTTTTTTGTGACAGCCACCATGGCATACGATACAAATAATCTAAAGGATGATAGACATGTATAGTGTCCATGTGTTGATTGCAATGACCAGAAGCAGTTTTCTAACATTGAGCAGATCCACCGTCACATGTTAGTTAGGGGTTCATGAAAAACAGTTCATGAAAAACAATATGAGTTATTGGACTAGGTATGGGGAAAATGGTGAGAATATATATATTACTTGATGAACCATCCAAGAATCATTAGCTGCTTACGATGTAGTAGATGTCCTAGACCAGATGTTGCATGACAGGGAGCTAGAATTCCCTAATGCAGAAAATCTAAAAATGTTGGAGAAAGCAAAAAAGGACGAAAAAACTCTTGTAGAAGGTTGTTTTTGACAGAGCACCTATTTGTTCATTCATGCAGGTTATTTACAGGGGTTCATATTGGATAAGGTTGTGGTCGATGTTCCATATGGAGGAGGAGCGGGGATTTATGCAATTGGCAGGCCGCAATTTAGAAACATTGACCATGGATATTTTCGCTAAGAATGGGTTGAGGTTTAGCAATAGATTAAAGTTTATGATGAACATCTTTGTTTTGTCTCAAACTTTTGGCTTGATTGTTGGTTGTGTCAACTACGTGGGTGATGGAGTCAACCACTTAGTTAAAAATTGTAATAAGTATTGGCCTCATACATCTTTTGATAGAGTAGCCGGGATTATTTTATTTGCTTGATGAAATGAATTTTCCTTTATCTAAAAAAAGGCAAACTATTTTTTTTAAAGATCAAGTCGTTACATGCACATCAATCGCCCACATAAGAGCTGCAACCACAACAAAAATCAAACTTATATATTTTTTTGCTTGCGCCCAATTTATAAGCAAATGCATTATTGATTTGGTTGGGTTAACCCAATAGCTATATTAACAATTCTCCAAATGGCCTTGGCATGTTAACAATTCAATAAGAGATGCTTAATTGTTTCACTATGATTACAAAAACAATATTTTTCACTCCTAGATCAGTTCTCTTAGCCAAATTATCCTTTGTTAAAATAACACTCGCGGATCGTACCAAAGGAAAATCTTTATTTTTGAAGGGATATCCAGTTTCTATATAAATTTTTTGATGAAGGGGTGTATCCTTATTTTTGATGAAGGGTGTATTCAAGATACTCATACAACAGTAAAACTGTCCTGACCATTAGCAAGAACGTGGCTATTTTAGCTACCAAGTTATGCGAGACAGTCAACCTATCCCAAATAAATTCCTTCTGAAAAATATATTCAATGGCATTTGATTCATAACATTTGCCACCATGACATGGGGATAGTAGACTATATTATATAGCTTAGGAAATTGCTCTTTAAGTGTTTGAAGCTAACTCAAGTGTCCTCCTAAAATCTGGTTTCTGATCCACCTTTTATTTTGAAGGTCCCACAACCAAAAAAAATCCTTAGCAGACCTTTCCAGAAATGCGAGTCATGTATTACTGCAAAAAGATTTTTATTCGTCCACATTCCTATAATCCAAAACCATGACCTCATAGCGCATGATGAGTTCAACTAACCAAAATGTCATTACTATATAATATGCTCATGTAGGATGCCTTGGCTATCATGGAATGCCTTGGCTCAAGTAATGACCACCATATTAGACTCAGATCATATCATGATCGACCGGAAGGCCCAATGCACCTAAGGCTGATCATAAAATCAAATAACATAAAAGGAGAGACATAGATTGTTCTTGAATCGCTACTCAGTTATAGTGTTGCTATGAATGGTTGTATATAATCATGATCACTGTTAAGATCATACCTTTAACCTTGCCTCTTCTACATTAGAAATTTAACTTAGGTCTTCCATATAGGATGACATCGTTGGATGGAGACTAGCCTACACTAAGCTCTAGATAACTTGCCATGATATTGTAGCATTTGCATAACATCCTTGTATCATATGTACGATATTGGCATCATGTATACTTTGTTGTTGCATTTGTATGATATGTCTTGCATTTGTCATATAGCTTGCATTGTCATATATCTAGGGCTTGTTGATGTACCTATCTATTTTGATGCATTTTAGGATGAGCTTCTACTATATGGATTGAACACTATAACTTGCTACATTTGAGCTAGTGGACATGTTTGTAGTCTTTTCTGATGGTTAGGTAAGCTCTTGATTGCTTCGGTGTATATTCATGATGAGCTTGCTAACATTTTTGAAAAACAGAAGCTATATTTTGATCTCACCCATGAGTAGATGATTTTTTCATGCCTTGTTCAAGCCTAAATGCCTTTTCATGCTTAGGTTTGCTTGGATATCCTTTTCTTGGTAAATGGGTCAAAGATCATTTTATCATATACTAAGGGTAATTTAGAATCGTATATAGGACCAATTTAGGAAAAAATTTATAATGACAGGTGTATGCAGTTTATATGCTGGTTTACATGATTACTTTAGGATAGTTTTACTAATGGAGAAGACAGCATTATATGAAAATTGTTTTTTTAGATTATTTTCATGATGGCACGGATGGTCTGTTACTTTAGGTATTTTTAATAATGAAGGAGATATGCAACTTAAATGTAAATTAGAGGATTACTTTATATTATTTTTCAAAATAAAATATATGAGTGATTTAGGTGAAGATTAATGGGGTTAAATTGGCTATTCTTATAATAGCATAGGTGGATAAATTAGATATGATTTAGGGGGCTACTTTATTTAATGTATTTCCATAATGACAATCTAGGTGAAGATTAATGCCTAGCTTTATGTTATTTTTTATAATGCCAAAG
The DNA here is from genome assembly GCA_900205405.1 of Echinochloa crus-galli. Taxonomy (NCBI): domain Eukaryota; kingdom Viridiplantae; phylum Streptophyta; class Magnoliopsida; order Poales; family Poaceae; genus Echinochloa; species Echinochloa crus-galli. Next base: position 1,818,970 of record OAMR01000210.1, on the reverse strand, counting down.
CTGGGTAAATAATAAACTGATCGTAGTTGATAAGGTCCATTGTGGTGAAACCTGTCCACCAGGGTTCGAGTCCTCGACACAACGCTGATATTGTATTTTCTTGCATTTGTTTGTCCACCAGGGTTTGAGTCCTTGACACAACGCTGATGTTGTATTTTCTTGCATTTGTTTCAGAATTTAACCGACGCTATTCTTTCAGTGGTAGGCAATATGCATGTTGACAGTGAGGCGCATGTGGTCACTTCGTCAATCTCAACATCTACCGGTCCAGTCTCTCGGAGGCGATCATAGAGGTAGGGTTTACGTACGTATATTCATAGGGGTGAGCGTGTGTGAACGTCTGCGTTGTACTGTGTCATTCTCAAAAATATAACCAGGATTATTTATCCATAGCAGACGATAGCCAGGCCTAATTCCATTTATAACGAAAGAAATTAAATGTTACAATTGTCGGGTCGTAAAGGATGCCATATCATATTCTTATACATTGCGGCAAAACTTTAGGTGCGATAAATATGATGATTTTAGAAACGTTTTGTATGAGTCATAGATCTAGAGACCCATTAAAGATAAAGAATATCATAAACTGCAATTTATGATGTCCATTGGTGACACACGGTGCTTGTCCGTCGAGTTGCATTGGGACCATCACGGGCTACCACGGTGTGGTTAGGAACGTCGATATGGATGGTGTCGGGGACAAACCTAGGGGTCCCCTAATCACCGGGTAATCACCCTCCAAAACGCAAAAAACGGCTCAATGGGCCAAAGATCATCCGGACGCTACAAGCCATTACGGCTCGTCACGGCCCAACACCAGCCTAAAGACTTGACCATCGAGGGCGTGATGGGGGGCGCCCCATTCTCCACCTCGCTCGAGGGTCACTGCCCCCCTCGAGCAGGCACTGCATAAACTCCGCCTCGCTCGAGGGCATCCACCCCCTCGAGTGAGCCCCGTGACACCTCCGCCTCGCTCGAGGCCCCGCCTCAACTGCTCTGCCCGATAGCGGCATTTAATGCCCGCTCCATCGGCCAAGCACCAAAGTCAAAAGGCAAACCCTCCCCACGCCGCGCCGCTGACACCGCCAGGCCCAATGTTCTACCTGCTCCGGTCACTTTGCAGACTCACCGCCGCTGTGCAGGCGTGCACAGCACTATGCGAGGCCTGCGACGCCCTGTATTGACTGGCAGGCGTCATTCCATTGCACTGTGCCACCAGTTCTCGTCGCGAAGCAGCCCTCGAACGGGCATGGGGCACCCTCGAAAGGGCGTACAGACGACCACCGGGCGCAGACTCCGGTCAGGCGCGGCCGCAAGGATGACAAAGGCCTGATCAAATCCACCAACTCTTGGCCTTCCCCCGGCGAATCGTGCACACCGCGCACTATGCTCAACAGCGGTCACCACGCTGACCCCTGTGCTGCCAACTCCTGTCCTTCTCTAGTAGACAGGCCCTCGAACGGCATGGTGACGCCCTCGATCCAGCAGGTGAACGACAACCAGGCGCGGACTATGGCAGCATCGCCCCTCAAAACCGCTCCAAGACAAGCGCAGGGACGCTCATGATGCCCGCGAAACCCGGAGCTCGCCATAAATCCCCGCCAGGACCAAGGATGACGGCAGGCCTGGCATTGTGCTCTCCAGTGCACCTCACTGTAGATCGCACTATACACGTACTTGTAAGCCCCTCCTCCTTGGCCTATAAAAGGAGGAGGCCGGCACCCGATTGAGAGAGACACAGACACACACACACACTCGCCACCACGATATTGGCACACCACATCAATCACTCCACCTTCAGGGACATGGAGACTTTTTCTCTCCCGCCTTGCTTGTAGCTCCCTACTGCAAGCACTTGGTGCCAGATAGTATAGTGCCATGGGCACGCTTGCTGGACGTACGGCCTGTGGCCGGAACCAGGATATACCTTGTGTCATCGTGCTAGCTCTTGCATCAACCGTCAAGGGATGGGACACAACGCATTCTGTGCGGTGTGAGGTTGGGCGACCAATCTGAACACCGACAGCGGCGTGCCAGGTAGGTGGAGCGCTGTGATCGACTCTCCTCATTCACCAGTTCCCTTGACGGCAAGCCACACCAAGTCCATGCTGCTACGATTCCCCATGCGATCCTCCGACCCGCTTCCGCGCGGGCACCGGATCACGTTCGGGAGCCTGGAGTTCGAGGCGACCGGTGAGGGCTTCCTCATGCGGCTCATCTCTAGAGATCCTGTGTAACACCCTAGTTTTAATTTTGCTAGGATTTTAAAAATTTTCTAAAAATTGTTAGAATTAAATAGGGAGTGTGTGCAATTATTTGAAAATAAAACTAAATTCTAAAGCAAATTAAATAATCATAGGTTATAAAACTTGATTGTTGCATTCATGCCGCTTGCATAGTGTTCTGAGTGCAAAATATTATTTAAAAATATTTTCAAACACGCCTAGGTTCGATCGAATCTTGAGTTCAAATCTTCGGAGAAATCCTAAAATCTTTCTCGAACAAAAAGTCTATCCTTGTCCGGCCCAATTTTCATCACTGTAATTCTTGTCGATTCGGGCTTGATCACGTTTTAAATATGAGCAGGGCCTTTCTTTTTCTTTCCGGTCCAAATCAAATCCAACTTGGGCTTAGTCCAAAACCCGTTCCGCCTCCCTTCTGTCCCCTCACATTTCCTAGCCGCCTTCCCCCTTCCTCCCTCGACAAAAACATAGGCTTTTACTCCGCTTTTTCTTAAGTAAAATATTAATATGAATAATATCTACTTGAAACTGATTTTAAATTGTAATTTGATTCGCTGAACACGATATGACATACATCGATTAGTTGCTCTCACACATGCCTTGTTTTTAATGTTAAATGCTAAAATGGAATAATTCATATGAACTATTTACAAATAAAATATGATTAGGTTAATCTCTATTTTTTAATTGAAATGTAATTCGAATTAATTCCAACTATATTGTGCTTTTTATAATTAAAATAAATCCAGCACATAGTCGCTTTTCTTTTGTTGGTCACCCAAATCATCTGATAGCCATCTCTTGCAACTGTAGTCTCGTTTTAGTGTTCTTAGTGCTCTTGCGTCCGCTGAAGCTAGCAATAGCTTATAATGCGCTTTTCTAAAACTATTTTATATATGTATGGTGTATTGTTCGTAGTTGTAAATTGCATATTTGTTTGCAGTTGATTTGTTTACGCTGAGGAACGTTCTGAGCAAGTGGGAACCTTGGTTTATTTTGAGGCAAGTGGTCCTTGAACATTATCCCTTGTACCTACTTAACTATATCTCATGAATTGTCACCTGTTATTTACAATTGCTTGCATTAGATGTCAATTTGATGGGAACCCATGAATAGGTTGTTTACTAGATTTTCCTGATCATTCCTTGTAGCCTTTAGAGGTACCTTTTTATGGGTAGTAGTTGCTTAGCTTTGCTCAAACATTGGATGGTTGGGTTTCAAATAATTTTGATTAATTGAACTATGCAACATGTGGGTTCTGGTAATCTTTTAGCAACATGGAACCTTAGGGGCTTGAGCAAGTGTTGGATTTGGTGGAGGGTTGGAATGATGCTTGTCTTGCTCAAGTCACTGAATAAGGACCTGTCTGTGGAGCGACCACCCAGGACTTACAGTACAACCACGAGAACTGAATGGGCAACGGTCTTGGCTGAGTAAGTTGGGTAATCCAGGGGTACGTGTTGAGCGGGTAGGAGCCGACTAGGGCAGCGTCCCAGAAGTCGTGGCACGGCACGGTGATGGGTTTGAGCCCTGAGTGGGTCAATGCTCCCTGGAGAACCAATGGAAGGCCTCTTAGTGCACCGCGTAGCACTCACATCTCGGAAATGTGAGGGGGGGTTTAGCGGCCCCTAGCGAATGGTGACACGACTTGTGGTGAAAGTGTACAACCTCTGCAGAGTGTAAAACTGTTATAACAGCCGTGCTCATGGTCAAGAGCGGCCTGGACCCTTACATGATAATCATACTTGAATATGTTGGGACAAGCTTGGACCATTTGGTTTGGGTGAATCACAGATGGTGTCTGTGGTTCGGGTTTTGGGCGAGATGATATGATATTAACCTTAAGCTCAGGACAGGTGGGTGCCTGTGCCTTGTTGTGGTTTTGGGAAGCCATGTACACATAATATTCTTAGGTGTTGAATTAAAACATGACCAACATAAAACATGAGCTTGCAGTCCACTAAATAAAGCCTTTTAAGCCTTCATGTCATTTTCTCCCTCCCACTTGCTAAGTGCCAACCATAAGTGCACTTACGCTTGCTATAGACCTTAATAGGGTAGGAACATCAAGAAAGAGTTGGATCTTGAAGACTTGGAGTACTAGGCTGGTGTGCCCTCAGTCGACGTTCCTGTGGATTATGGAGCCCTCCGTCACGATTAGATTTACGACTGTGTAATTTTCTTTTAGACCCTTGGTCATTTTGTAAATAATATACGCTTGTAATTGATATTGTTCTGTTATTCACTCATGATGTCACTTTATGCATGAATTTGATCCTGGGCATGCATAAAGGGTGCGCTCGGTTTTGTCCTTAAAACCGGGCGTGACATCCTGACGTGGAGATGACGCCACCGACGGAGCCAATACCGTCCCAACTCAGGAGGCGCCGCATGCTGCACGAGTTGCGGATACGCGTAGAGTGGCGCAGGCCCATCCGAGTCGTGCTCCCTAACTGGGACGCTGCCCAGATGCCCCAGCAAGCCGCTGAGGCACAAGCAGCCGTGACGACCTCCGGGGACCCTGCGGAGAGGACCCCCCAGGAGAGCGCGGTCGGGCCGGCGCACTTCCTTTTCGGGATGCACAATGCGGCCGCGGTGCAGTCCTCGTCAGTCGGCACCAACCTCGACGCGTATGATGATTTGCCGGGTCACCACCTCATCTCGATCCGCAACCTCATCGACTCCTCACCTAACGAGTTGTATCGCGACTTAGACGGTGAGGGACACGTGCGCGGTCAGGAGGACCCGCGCTTGGACTACTCCGGGCGGCGCGATCGCGAGGACCTCACGTCATTCCAGGACGCCGCGGATTTCTGCCTCACCTGCACTCACGACTCCAGCGACGAGGGATACGACCCTACGCGGAAATGCATCGTCATCGACGGTGAGGTTGGGTCCGTAAGCGACAGTGGGGACACGGGCAACGCGGTCGATCGTGATAGACAACCAGCGCCCATGCGAGACGGCTGCGACGAGCAGCTGGAGAACGCGTAGGTGGCGACTCCGCCTGATGACGCCGCACTGGCGCAAGCACAGCTGGCACAAGTCCAGGAGCTGGAAGCGAAACTCCAACAGGAGCGCTAGCAAGTACGAGACCCAAGGGCTTCACTCGAAGCCGCGCACCCCAATGCGGCGAACGCGCCAGAATTGCGGGGCGTGTTGCTCAAACTCGCATCGTCAACAACGACAACGTTGACGGTCCGCCGATGTTGCAGAGAACGAGCCAAAAGCTCGTCGTGGCGACAACCTTTATCCGGGCCATGCCTGAACCATCGACGCCCGAAGCCCGCAACATACAGTGCCAAGTGCAGATCCTCGTTGAAGAAACGGCCGTGCAGCAGGCCGAAAGCTCCGCGTCCCGCATGCGCCACCAAGCCAGTTCGACGGCTGGAGGGAGCGTACGGGACAGGGCGGAGTCCGTTCACACTCCACCCAGGAACAAGAGAACGCCTAACCGTCCAACGAACGACGGGAGGGCACTTGTGGCTGACAACCGTGACGCAAGGAGGTCTGCGAAGGACCGGATCGTGGACACGCGAGGCGTCGCAAACGATGGCGATGCCCACAATGTCTTAACCAGGAAAAGGCAAGATGCGGTGCCTCCTTGCAGCCGGAACCCCCGACGTGGGGGTCGCTACGACAGCGAGGAGAACAAAAGCCCGACGCCGGAGCCTCCAGGAACCCCCGTGTTCAGTCAGAAGATCCACTCGGCGGCCATCCCATCGCGCTTTCGCCAGCCGGCCACCATCACCAAGTACTCAGGGGAGACGAATCCCGAGGTATGGCTACACGACTACCGCCTAGCATATCAACTAGGCGGTGCCACCGATGACGCCATGATCATCTGCAACCTTCCGCTCCACCTTGCGGATTCCACACGGACGTGGCTCGAACACTGACCCGCGAACCAGATCCATGACTGGGATGACCTAGTCAAGACGTTCGTGGGCAACTTTCAGGGCACGTACGTACGCCCTTGAAACTCCTGGGACCTACGTGGGTGTTGACAGACGCCCGGCGAGCCCCTAAGAGACTTCATCCGACGCTTCTCCAAGCGCTGCACCGAGCTCCCGAGCGTGTGTGATTCCGAGATAATCCACGCCTTCGTTGAAGGCACGGCGTGTCGGGAGCTCGTGCGCGAGCTGGGGCGGAACCACCCCTCCAGCGTTAACGAGCTGTTCGACATTGCCACCAACTTCGCCTCTGGGGAGGAGGCGTTGGGGCCATTTTCGACGGCAAGAAGGGGAAGCGCGTGGAGGAAACGCCTGCGGAAGGCAGCAAGTCCAAGGGGAAGGCAAAGAAGCAGAAGCGAGGCGGCAAGGGCAAAAAGCCCCAGCAAGCCACACGCCAGCAGCAGCAAGACGAGGACTCGGATGAGGCTCTCGCGGTTGAGCGGAGCCGCAAAGGCCCTCGAGGCCCCCCCACGGGGGGCGGCGTGTTCGACGACATGCTGAAGAAGTCGTGCCCTTACCACAAAGGCACCGTCGCTCACACTCTTGAGCAGTGTGAAATGCTCAAGAACTACTACAAGCGCATCACTGCGAAAGATGATGACACGGAGAAGGATGCGGGCGACGGTAACAAGGATTGGTCCCCCCACGTGGAGAACATGTTCTTCATCTTTGGAGGACCCACGACGAACATGACGTCGCGACAGCGCAGGCGTGAACGTCGAGAGGTCTTCTCCGTTCACCCCGCGATGCCAACTTACCTCGCCTGGTCAGATGAGACCATCTCTTTCGGTCGCGAAGACCACCCGGACCACTTCCCCAATCCGGGACACTACCAGCTTGTTGTCGATCCTGTCATCGGCAACACGCGGTTCTCAAAGGTGCTGATGGACGGGGGCAGCAGTCTCAACATCCTCTACTCCCGCACCCTTGAGCTTATGGGCATCGGCATCGACGAGCCGAGGCCGCCACTTCATGCCGTCGCGCCAGGCAAGCGGTTCCAACCGCTCGGGTAGATCGACCTACCCGTCTGCTTCGGCACCCCCGGCAACTTCCGCAGGGAGATCCTCACCTTCGAAGTATTTGCTGTAATAAATCACTACGGGAAAGCCCATATTTGCCGAGTGCCCCAGGCACTCGGCAAAGGCCTGTATACACTCGGCAAAGCCTTGCAAAGGGCTTACGGCATAGCTCGTGTCGGCAAATAGGCCCTTTGCCGAGTGTCTTTCGTCGGGCACTCGGCAAAGGCTTTGCCGAGAGCTAAAGCCGACACTCGGCAAAATAAAGCACTAACAGGCTGTCCGCGGCCGTCTGTTAGTGCTAACAGAGTCTTTGCCGAGTGTCGCACTCGGCAAAGACCTGTCCAGGGGCCCACCCCTAACAAGCCTTTGCCGAGTGTCACACTCGGCAAAGACACAAGCCTTTGCCGAGTGTTGGGCCCAGGCACTCGGCAAAGGCCTGTCCACGGGCAGGCCCTGGACAGTCCTTTGCCGAGTGTATGGGCTTTAACACTCGGCAAAGGCTGCCTCTTTGCTGAGTGTTAATGCCAAAACACTCGGCAAAGGCCCGACACTCGGCACAGGCTGTTACAGAAATGACAGAAACAGCCTGTTTGCCGAGTGTTAAGGCCAATACACTCGGCAAATAGGTCCTTTCCCGAGTGTAACACTCGGCAAAGCATCGATTTTTTTCCTTTTTTATTTATTTATTGTGTTAAAAGGACCCCTCAACAATAAAACATCACATGCAGTTTATAATAGACATCACAGGCATGTTATAATAGGCATCACAGGCAATTCATATATATATAGCCACTAAACCATCAAACAACCATAAACAAACACATATAAGTCACTAAACCATCCAACATCACAGAAATGTCACAAATTCAATATCCAAACATCCAACATCCATCATTCACTAGTTTACAAAGTCCAACATCCATCACTCACGGAAGAGGGGGTCCGAACAACGATCTAACCGCCCGCGCCGCAAGGTCTTCGTCTTGAGGGCCGTCATTCGACGCGGCCGAGCCAGGAGCCTGCCCAAAAGAGATTAGTGGTGTGTGTTACAAGATTTATGACAGAAATGAGTTGTGAAATGAAATCATAGGGTTCTCAAGTGACTCACGGGAGAAATAGGAACACGTGGTGGTGGAGGCGGTGGTGGCATCGGCGGCGGCGGACCTTCACCCACGCGCTGGCCAATGCTCTGCAGGTAGGCAAATACCTGCTCCTGCCACACTCGGTTCGCCCGCTCGGCCTCCTCCTTCTGCCTGTCTTTCTCGGCCTCCGCCTCCCGTATCTGCTGCACCTCCAACTCCAGCTGCCTCCGTCTCTCCGTCTCTTCATCCAACCGGGCCTGCAATATTCAATCACATTGTTATAATACATTATAAACGTAAGCAAACTTCACGTACAAAGATAGAAATAGAAATAACCTGGAGTGCCTGCATCCCGAAAGGAAGAGGCTGGCGGATAGCCGCTGAAGAGCTCGTGCTCCTGGCTCGAATCTGGGAGAGTGTGGGGGTAGAGGCCGTGTCGATGGTGTTGTTGGCGATCAAGTACCGCCCGTGCTTCTTGCCTCCTCCCGCCCTCATGACCACTTCTCCATCAATGTCGTGGGCGGTCGGATCCCAGTCTGGCCCGTGGACCTCCTTCGCGACCTCTTGATATGCTGTGAGGCGACTGTGGACGCTGGCGTTGCTGTATGCTGCGGGCCCGTCCTCCGGGTTGTACCGGACGTCGGAGGTCGCCTTGCCCTTGTGGGCCATAGCAAAAGCCTCGAGCTGTGAGCAAGGCGCACCACCATGTGACGCCGACTGAAAAAACAAACAATATGAATTAGTAATTACACAGAATAGAGTGAGCGAATATAGAAATGACTCGGCGTACCCATTTGGCCCTGTACTCCTCGAGGCTAAGGCTGCCCTGATGGTGTGAGACACCGGGCATCAGCAAACGCCGCTCCCGGCAAAGGTCGTGCTGAGCGGCCCACTCGGCGCTGCACCACTTGTCGACTATCACCTCCCAGCACGTGGGATGCGGGGCGCACCACCACGGAATCGCCTACAAGACATCAAGTGTACGACATATAACAAGATCGTATTTAGAGTACTTAATCTTAGAATAAAACAGTATCGATTTACATACCGCCAGATACTGCTCCTTGGTCAACTTCATGTTTCTTGCCTCCCTTTTCTTCATGGAGATCTTGAGTGCCGCGAAATAATCAATTACGGCCTGCACGCGCGCCTCGTAGTGCAGGTCCTTGACAAGCTTCCAGCAGGCTGCGTGTGCCACAGCATCCGCCGAAGCCTCCTCTCCCGGGGCGCATCTGTAAAAGTCCTGCGCACATATACATGATGAATGTTGCATTATTTGTAGATTGTTCAATGAAAGTGTTGTGTTGAGCAGTGTACTGCAACGAATACTTACCCAAAGCTCTCCCTTTACCCGCTCGGCCTTGTTGTTGAAGATCCTGCGCTCCCGGTCCTCCTGATCGCCAGCGGCGACGTAGTGGTCAAAGGTGTAGGCCGGCTCCTCCCTGCCGCCAATGGTCACCAGACCCGGAAACAGCTCCCTGCAAAGAAGACCCAGGATGCCGTTGACTCTGCGGGCGTGACCAGCGCCTGGGGTGACCATCACCCAATTCCTGCCCAAGTGATTAAGATAAATTGTTAGTCCATCTTGTGATTTCCAACATATGAATATGAAAGCCTCCTTGCTGCGTGGACTTGTGTTGGTTCTGCCCAGGATGAGTTGGTATGTCCCGGGATGACTTGGCATGGCTCGGGATGAGTTGGCGGTCATCCACATGGTGAATGATGTGTTCGTTTGGTTGGCGGTGACGTGGACGGCTCCTGGTGGCCTGTACGGCTAAGGGGGATAACCGGCCGAACATGTCGTTCGGCCGTTTCTGTCATTTCTGACCCCTATAGCACGTGGCTCGAATCTGGGAGAGTGTGGGGGTAGAGGCCGTGTCGATGGTGTTGTTGGCGATCAAGTACCGCCCGTGCTTCTTGCCTCCTCCCGCCCTCATGACCACTTCTCCATCAATGTCGTGGGCGGTCGGATCCCAGTCTGGCCCGTGGACCTCCTTCGCCACCTCTGTATAGGCCGAGAGGCGACTGTGGACGCTGGCGTTGCTGTATGCCGCGGGCCCGTCCTCCGGGTTGTACTGGACGTCGGAGGTCGCCTTGCCCTTGTGGGCCATAGCAAATGCCTCGAGCTGGGAGCAAGGCGCACCACCATGTGATGCCGACTGATAAAAACAATAAGAATTAGTAATTACACAGAATAGAGTGAGCGAATATAGAAATGACTCGGCGTACCCATTTGACCCTGTACTCCTCGAGGCTAAGGCTGCCCTGATGGTGTGACACACCGGGCATCAGCAAACGCCGCTCTCGGCAAAGGTCGTGCTGAACGGCCCACTCGGCGCTGCACCACTTGTCGACTATGACCTCCCAGCACGTGGGATGCGGGGCGCACCACCACAAAATCGCCTACAAGACATCAAGTGTACGACATATAACAAGATCGAATTTAAAGTACTTAATCTTAGAATAAAACAGTATCGATTTACATACCGCCATGTATTGCTCCTTGGTCAACATCATGCTTCTGGCCTCCGTTTTCTTCACGGAGACATTGAGTGCAGCGAAATAATCAATTACGGCCTGCACGCGCGCCTCGTAGTGCATGTCCTTGACAAGTTTCCAGCAGGCTGCATGTGCCACAGACTCAGCAAAAGCATCCTGTCCCTGGGCGCACCTGAAAAAGTCCTGCGCATATATACACGATGAATGTTGCATTATTTGTAGATTGTTCAATGAAAGTGTTGTGTTGAGCAGTGTACTGCAACGAATACTTACCCAAAGCTCTCCCTTTACCCGCTCGGCCTTGTTGTTGAAGATCCTGCGCTCCCGGTCCTCCTGATCGCCAGCGGCGACGTAGTGGTCAAAGGTGTAGGCCGGCTCCTCCCTGCCGCCAATGGTCACCAGACCCGGGAACAGGTCCCTGCAAAGAAGACCTAGGATGCCGTTGACTTTGCGGGCTTTAACACCACCCATGGTCACCCAATTCCTGCCCAAGTGATTAAGATAAATTGTTAGTCCATATTGTGATTTCCAACATATGAATATGAAATGAAAAGGTACTTGTAACATCTAAAATCACTTACCTTGGAGGGCTGGGTGTGATCACGGGGCGACGCTCCATGGGTATCGGTCTCTTCAGGAGTTGCGAGGGGCCTCGCTGTCAAAGGGCCGAGTTCTCAGAGGTGGACCCCTCTTCGTCCTCGTCCTCGGGGTCCTCGGCTCAGTGCTCCTCGGCCACGTGCTCCGCTGCCTCGCGGTCCTCGTCCTCGCGGTCCTCGTGCTCCGCCTCCCGAGTGTCCGCCGCCGAAGGAACAAAGTCCTCGTCGGACGAAGACGAAGAAGGTACAGGGGTCCGCTCTCGCCTCTTGCCGTTGCCTCGCCCCCCGCGCGCGGCCTTCTTCTTTCGCCCCGTGCCCTTGCCACCAGACGACCCAGCTGCATCGCCGGAGGACCCTCCCTCTTTGAACTTCCGGTATAGCGACATGACGTTCCTCATTGCACCGCCCGACCCACCATCTTGGTTCAATCACCTGTAATCAACAAAAACATACATTTATTAGATAACCAATACGAACATAAATTATTAGAAAGAAATTTATTAGATAACCAATATGAACATAAATTATTAGAAAGACATGTAATATATAAGAAATATGAACCGACATACTATTAGACAGAGATGATGTAATATATAAACGTACTTTTATTAGAAATAATCATCCGGATCAGGATTATCTGGATCAACGGTCGCATCATCACTATCGTACATTTCGAGATGTTCATGATCATCCTCCAAAGGAGGAGGAATGTCGTCTGTGTCATCGCCTAACTGTAATCATTGTAGTAACTCCAAGTCCTTAGCACTCTCAACCACATCTCCATCTGAGTCTAAATCCATTCCGACCGCTTGGGTTAAGTCTATCTCAAAAGACCCTTCTAGCCCATTTTCTTGGAAGAACTCTCCATCATAGGTGTTTGGATCTATGTTATAGTCTTCATTATTTGGGACTGGTAGTTTACTGCGTGGCGACACTTTGTATACAACGTCCCAACCCTCAAGCCTTTTGTCCTTTTTGCACGGGTATGACAAATAATACACCTGGGTGGCTTGTTGAGACACTATATAGACATCATCTCCAGGTAAGACAGATGATTGTCGAATTTCGACTAGCCCAAGACTAGGGGTTCGTCTCACCACTGAAGGATCAAACCAATGACATTTGAAGATAACAGGAGAAAGAGGTTTGCTTCCACCAAAATTAAGCTCGTATATTTCTTCAAGTCTCCCATAGTAATCGACCCCATCAGAGCCTGGAGTATAGACTCCGGTACTTTGGTATTTGTAGTCCTTCGATTGGGCATCCTCTACTCATGACTTGTTGTGCAAAAACGGTAACCATTCACGTCATACCCGGTAAATGACTTGACCTTATACGCACAACCATCGGTGATCTGTCTCAACTCGGCACTCATAGACCCATCGGATTGGCCCTGCGAGTTCGAGCAGGATAGTTTGTTATATTAATGACATGACTTTAATAACATCGAATTTAGGACAAGACTCAAAATTAAGTGTACCTTCTGTTTGAACCAAGAAATAAAATCAGGGTTTCCATGTTTAAGAAGGTTATCAACTTCGTGGAAATATCTTCTCCAACTTGCATAGCAACACGGGAGCAAGCTTTTCCATTTCTGCAAGCATGGGCTTCGATACTTCCTTAGCACACAGCTGACGGAAGAAATTGCTCAACTCCGCCAGCACTTGCCAGACATGCTCGGGGACATAGCCTCGAACCATCACCGGAAGAAGCCGCTCAAGCCATATGTGGTAGTCATGACTCTTGAGCCCGTTGATCCTTAGAGTAGTTAAGTTCACTCCCCTCTTCAAATTCGCTGCATACCCATCAGGAAATTTCAATGTTTGGAACCAACTTAGCACTTCCCTCTTTTGGTCATTATCGAGAACGAAATCGGCCTTAGGTTTTTTCCATGTTTTGCCGTCCCTGGGAGGTGGTATATTTAGCTTCGGTCTATTGCATAACCGCTGCTGATCCACTCTAGCCTTGGTATTGTCTTTGGTTTTATCAGGAATGTTCATGATTGTACCCCAAAGTGCCTCGGCAAGATTCTTTTCAGTGTGCATCATATCAATATTATGTGGAAGCAGAAGGTCTGCCATGTACGGGAGCATCCATAGGCCCAACTTATGAGTCCAGGCATGTTGCTCGCCATATCCCACAAAACGGCCATCCTCCCCGACCTCGAGAGCGTCTAACTCTGCACGAACATCCGCACCTGTCATCATGTGTGGTGCAGGGTCTAGAACCCTTACACCTTTCGTGAAGTTCTTAATATCTTGTCTGAATTCGTGTTCAAGAGGGAGAAATTGACGATGTTTGTCGAAGCATGAATATTTTCCACCCTTGGTCAACCAGATGAACTTCAGAGATGCCTTGCATATTGGACATGGGAACTTCCCGTGGACACACCAGCCGCAGAATATCCCATACGCCGGATGGTCATGCAGGGAGTACTGGTAGAAGACATGCATTTTAAAGTTTGTTTTTGTAGCTCGATCATATGTCCATACACCTTCCTCCCAAGCACGGTTCAAATCATCAACAAGAGGCTCCATATACACGCTCATATTTTTCCCCGGGTAATTAGGAATAATTAACGACAAAAAGATGTTCTGCCGTTGAAATAGGACACCGGGGGGGAGATTGAGTGGGATCACAAACATTGGCCAACAAGAGTATGGGGCAGCCGTCATTCCATACGGGTTGAACCCATCTGTTGCCAACGCAACACGCACATTCCGAGCCTCTCTAGCCTTGTCATGATGAATCCCATCAAAGTGCTTCCATGCTTCACCATCGGATGGATGTATGAGCTTATCAGGATTGTATCGCACTCCACTTTTGTGCCATGTCATCTGTTTCGCGGAGTTCTCGGTCATGTAAAGCCGTTGGATCCTCGGTATAGGTGAAAGGTACCGTAGGATATTCAACGGGATTTTGCTTTGCTTCTTCTTACCATCAGCACCGACTATCTCCACGAATCTAGAAGCCTCGCACTTCGGACATTGCTTTGCGTCCACAAATTCTTTCCTAAATAAGATGCATCCATTCGGACAAGCATGTATCTTCTGATACGGCATCTTAAGTGCATTTAGAAGTTTCTGTGCCGCGTACATGTTCTTTGGCAAGCCGTGACCTTCCGGAAGGAGGCCACCCAAAATTGTCAGGATGTGGTCAAAGGCGTCTCGACCCAAGCTAAACTGGGACTTGACGGCCAACAGACGTGCAACGGCATCCAATTGAGAAACCTTAGTGTGCGAGTGAAACAATTTGTCTATATCCTGTCTCTTATACACATCTTGCAGTGGACTCCGGCTCCTCCTCCCTAGATCCATCATTGAAGTGTGCTATGCCATAGTCATGCAACATGTCCCCTACCCCTGCCTCATCATCTAAATCCTGGATCTGCGGCCTCATGGCCTCGTCTCTAGCACGATCAACGGCTTCACCATGGCGTGTCCACCGAGTATAGTTCTGCGTAAATCCAGACTTGACGAGATGTTTACCCATGACAACTTCTGTTTGGTGTTTATGGTTATCACAAACCGCGCATGGACAGAAAGTAGTTGGCAGCCCTTTCGCATTTTCAAAAGCTTGCTTCAAGAACGCCTGAGTCTTGGCAATCAATAGTTCAAACCCCATTCGGTAATCAACAAAGACGTATAGAAACTGCACTACCGAATGCATGACGTCAGCATGACGGTCGATCATTGTTTAATTGAGTAATCACAGCCATGACCGTAGCTAATTAATTGAGGACTCAACATAATAAATGATTAGAGAACATGATCATAAATCTATGTAAAAGCAAGCATGCATAGATCCGAAAACGCTAGTCTACCGCATGTCTATACGCTCCCGAATCCGTCAAGCATAAAACAAAACAAGTTAAACACCTCCCCGCTGTTCTCCAAATACACGTCCAATTACGGAGATTGTGTATTTAGAGAACAACAGGGAGATGATGCCGAAACTCAGCCTCGGTACGAGTAGAGCATGGAAACTACATACCCATCTACACATCCTCGAGCTGTCCAAAAACGTGGACAATTCGAAACAGATACGGTTTCGGCGCTGCACCACTTGTCGACTATCACCTCCCACCTAACTAGGTTACGTGACATAGTTGTGCACAATCTTGGCCTGTTGTACTTAACTGTACGGTATGAATTCTTTGTCATGTCTTTGCGTTTCCTAACTGTAAACAAGATGAAGGATCATCTTCCTCTTCTGCCTTGATATCGACAAAGGTAGAGATACAATATCTCCACATTTGTCGATATCAAGACAGAAGTAGGAAGAAGATTCTTCATCTTATTTACCGTAGGAAACGCAAAAACATGGCAAAGAAGCCACACGGTAAAGATAAATACAAGAGACGAGGGTTGTACACAACTTAAATATGAATCTACGAATTAAATGCTGAGGGGGTATGGTTTTGCATGTGCTCACCTATGGGCTCGACGGCGGGCGAGTCGGGGTCGCTCGTGTTGGTGCAGGCAGCGGGGAACGGCGTGGGGCGTGGGGTGGCGGAGCTACAAGCCGAGGATGGTGCAAAGGGCCTCTCCCTGAAAAAAACGAAATATTGTCAAATGAAAAATTCGGCAGCACCTCCCCTGCACGGGGAGGTTTCTGAAACTCCAACCTGCAAAAAACACGGCACGAAGGCCGACAACCACATAACAAGGATATCCACGGCACGAAGGCCAACAACCACATACACAAAGATATCCACGCCACGAAGGCCGACAACCACATACACAAGGACAATAAGGAATCAAATTTGACATGCATTTGATATTACCATCACCGACAACCACATACACAAGGATATCCACGGCACGAAGGCCAACAACTTATCAAAATGAGGTGACCACTTTGCAAATGAGGTGAAATATGCTAGCATTCCAATCATTCCTATCAAAATTCTATCATCCAATCCTATATATATACATTCAACAACTACCATATCAAAATTCAGGAGCGAATTTTCCTAATCATGAACAAATTCTATCATCCATTCATATACATATACATATATATGTTTCTATCAAAACCAAACTTTACCACTCTCCCTGAAAAAAACGAAATGTTGTCAAATGAAAAATTCGGCAGCACCTCCCCTGCACGGGGAGGTTTCTGAAACTCCAACCTGCAAAAAACACGGCACGAAGCCGACATCCACATAACAAGGATATCCACGGCACGAAGGCCAACAACCACATACACAAAGATATCCACGCCACGAAGGCCGACAACCACATACACAAGGACAATAAGGAATCAAATTTGACATGCATTTGATATTACCATCACCGAACCATAAACCACATTCACAAGGATATACGCCGACATGAAACTTATCACACAATTGTCACTCACATTTGCAAAATAAATCTACATTCAATACTACTTCCTATCACAAATATATGTTTGTATCCTATGTATGAAAACATCAGCTACTAAATCCTATAACAAAAATATCAACCAATTCTACGAATTTCATAATTTCACATCAATTTCATAATTTCACAAATAAATTCATATTGCTACTTATTTCACTATCAATTTCACTACAGGAGCTAGAGATAGGAGGGAGGAGGGACAGGAGACATACGGCAGGGACAGGAGGGGGCAGCCGTGACTGGCCGGCGGCCGGCCGGAGCCGAGGGCAGGCGGCGGCGAGGTGGCGGCCGGGGCTCGTCGGGGCGGCGGCGCCGGACGCGGAGGGCGGCGGCTAGGGACGCGGAGGGCGCGGCGGGTCACGGGTCGGGACGGTGTCGGGCGGGCGAGGCGGCGACGGCTCGGGCAGCGGCTCGCGGCGCGCCGGGAGGCGGCTCGGCCCTGCGCGGCGCGTGGCGGTGGCGGCGGTGTTGGGCCGGGCGAGGCAGTCCGGGGTGCCGTGGCCCGGGCGGAGGGCGGCCGCAGGCCAGAGGGAAAGAGGCGGCGGCGGCGTGTGCGTGTGTGCGGGTGTGATGTGTAGTGTTGGGGCCACGCGGGCGGTTAAGTGCCCCGGCGCACCCCCCCTGTTTGCCGAGTGTCCTAGATCCGACACTCGGCAAAGGCCTGTTTGCCAAGTGTCTTGGATCTGACACTCGGCAAACAGAGCGGCCACGTGGCCACGCGCTGCTGGCAGCGGACGTGGCTGTGCGCGGCCGAAGAGGGGGGCCACGTGGCCGCATTTGCCGAGTGCGTGAGCCCTGGCACTCGGCAAACACAGCCTTTGCTGAGTGTAGGCACTCGGCAAAGGTGCCACGTGGGCAAATGACGTGGCCCGCGCGGCCGCGGGCCGGCCAGCCCACGTGGCGTCTTTGCCGAGTGTCTTTGACCTGACACTCGGCAAAGGTCCTGTTTGCCGAGTGTAGCACTCGGCAAACAATTCCCAGAACATTTGCACCATACCAAATTTTTCAAATTTGATCACATACACATGAAAATATCTTGTCAAATACATTCATCAATGCACATTTTATGCTTCAATGGAATGTTTTCATTATTTTATGCCTATATACCTCATAATTCTTTCATATATTTCATTATTTCATGCGGAGAAGGCCGTAAAAATAATTTAAAAAATATCAAATGGGTCCGAAAAAATATGATAACTTCAAATGAACCAATCTACGTCGTCTATTGCCTATAGAAAAAGTTATGAACTCAAACTCTAATTCAACTTCACTTCGTTTCGAAATCCAGCTGTCTCCTTCTCAACTCTCCGAAACTTCTATGGACATATATGCTTCGATTGGAAAGAGCCGTATATATAAACTTTTCGAAATCATCTCAACTTTTTCCCACGGGCTCCACATAAGATATAAAGAGCCTTTGACAAGTATCACTGCAAAAAAATAAAGTTGGAGCCCAAAAAAATAAGTTTAAAAACTAAGGTATCCTCTTTGCCGAGTGTTTACCGAGAAACACTCGGTAAAGGGACGGTTTGCCGAGTGCTGCCAGCTCAGCACTCGGCAAAGAGGAAGTTTACCGAGTGTTTCACTGGAAACACTCGGCAAACCCACCATTCAATCCTTGTATTCAAAATTTTCAAACTTTTGTGTTTGAATTTCAAGTTTTTTCAGAAATATTTTCAAATTTTCAAAATGTTTGCCGAGTGTCTGCTTTGTACACTCGGCAAAGCTGTGGCAGTCCAAATGGCTGTTGGCACGCGCGGCACGTGCTAGACACGTGCCACAGCTTTGCCGAGTGTTAGCATAGAGACACTCGGCAAAGTAGATGCAGCCCAAACGGCCGCCAACGGCTGTTGGCTGCCGTGTCACGCGCTGAGCACGTGCGGCGTCTTTGCCGAGTGTCAGTACGCGGACACTCAGCTGTCTACCTTCTACACTCGGCAAAGTCGATGCAGCCCAAACGGCCGCCAACGGCCGTTGGCGGCCGTGTCACGCGTTGAGCACGTGCGGCGTCTTTGCCGAGTGTCCCTTGCCTGACACTCGGCAAAGCGCGTCTTTGCCGAGTGTCGGCGTCCGGGCACTCGGCAAAGAACACTACCAGAATACTTCACATCCGCCCGCCCCCTCCGCCTTGGCCCTTTTTGGACCCGGTGCTGAAGGGGCTTCAGCACCGGGTCCAACGGCTAGGAGCGGGGGCGGCGCTGGGATGTGTCAGGGCGGAGACATTAGCACCGGGTCGTGGCAAGACCTGGTGCTAATGCTCCCCCTTTAGCACCGGGTGCAGCCAACAACCGGTGCTAATGTGCCCGAGGCCATTTCGCACCGGTTGCTGGCTGCACCCGGTGCTAAAGTGTGCGCATTAGCACCGGGTCTTGCCACGACTCGGTGCTAATGTGTTCGAATATAGTAGCTCCTTCCTCCCCCGCCCGAGCCAGCTGAACACTTCGCTGTGTTCATGTTGGCTCGGGCGCCGGGAGGAAGAAGAAGAAAGAGGGGAGGTGCTGCCCAAATTTTTTTCAAAATTTGTGAAGATTCTACTCATCTAAGGAGCACTACAAGGTACACTCTATCATTCTCTAATGTTTTATTTAGCTTGTAATCCTTCTATGATTTAGAAATAGAGGGATTTGTGAATCAAAGTAAAGCTAGCTAGAGAGAGCTTGTGTTCTTGGAGGAGAGAGAGGAGAGAGCTTGAGTTCATGGTGGAGAGAGTGTTCATGCATGTTGTGTTCGCGGAAATTTCTTCGCCCGCTTAGATAGTATTTTGTTTTGTATGACTTATGTTTGACTTGTGTTATAAGGCCAATGTATTTTATTTATTAGAGAGTTTTATTTATTAAAAGTTGGTATAGTTATTTACTAATTTAATGGAATGTATATTTGTTTTAGAAAATGAATATAGTAATTCAATGGACTATATTTTATTAGTTATTTATCAGAAGTTGGAATAGCTATTTATTAATTTAATGGAAGGTATATTTGTTTTTAGGAAATGAATATAATAATTCCATGAAATATATATTATTAGTTATTTGTTTATATACATGGAATATATAATTGTAATGTGTATTTATTTATATATTTAATTTTTATCTTTAAATTGTATTGTATATTTTGTTATTGGTTAATAATGCAGATGAATAGACAATGGATGTACGGGGACCCCACGCTTAGGCGTTCCGTGATGGCCTTAGGACGTTTCTCGATGCCGCCGAGGCTAACAGGACGCCGTCCGGTTTCATGTTCTGCGCTTGCACCCGTTGTGAAAATATGCAATCGTACAAACAAAGAGGTAGCTCTTCAGGTGCATTTGATGAGGTACGGTTTCATGAGGAATTATTCTGTTTGGACGAAGCACGGTGAAAGAGGAATTCTAATGAATGAAGATGAAGAAGACGGGGCCGATGACGACATTCCATTATTGGCTCAATACTGCGGTTCCTTTGCAGATGCTGCAATGGGTGATGCCGATGAGGAAGATGTTGCTCGGGAAGGCGATGCTCAGGAAGATGTTGCTCAGGAAAATGAACCTACTGATGGACTCGGGCAAATGTGTTGCGTGATGCTGAGAAAGACTGCGGCAATGACAAGGAACTGAAAAAGATACAGCGCATGTTGCAGGACCACAAGACTGACCTGTACCCAGATTGCAAAGAGGGGCTAAAAGAAGTTGGGTACCACACTTGAACTTCTGCAGTGGAAGGAAGCAAATGGTGTTACTGATAAGGGTTTCGAGGAGCTACTGAAACTCGTAAAGAAGATTCTTCCAGAGGGTAACGAATTGCCATCGACGACGTATCAAGCAAAACGTGTTGTTTGCCCTCTCGGTTTGGAGGTGCAGAAGATACATGCGTGTCCTAATGACTGTATCCTCTATCGCGGACAGTACGAACACTTGGATCGTTGTCCGGTTTGCACCTGCGCACGATACAAGATTAGGCGGGACGACCCTGGTGATGTTGGGGGAGAGCGTTCTAAGAAAAAAATCCCTGCGAAGGTGATGTGGTATTTCCCTCTGATACCCCGTCTGAAGCGTTTGTTCAGGAACAAAGACCATGCCAAACTGATGCGCTGGCACAAAGAAGAACGTAAGCAGGATGGCATGTTTAAACACCCCGCCGATAGATCCCAGTGGAGGAACAACGACAGAGCATTCCCAGAGTTTGATGCTGATGAGAGGAATGTTAGGCTTGGTTTAAGTACCGATGGCATGAACCCTTTTGGTTCCGTCACTGTAGCATTTCGTTTGTATTTATGAAAATTTGTCCAAAATTGATTAATTAGACTCAAAATGTTCGTCTCGCAGAGTACAACAAAACTGTGCAATTAGTTTTTGATTTCATCTACATTTAGTACTCCATGCATGTGCCGACATTTTGATGTGATAGGATTTTTTTTGCATAGTGAGTGGAATTTAAGATCTAAACAAGGCCTTAGTTTGTACGGAGTATGATGAAAAGTCCTGGGTGAATTAGATATTTGACTGTAGATTATTCTAGCCCTTGGATGCTTCATTCACGATGGATTCAGTACGAGAAGTTATGGCGTGAGTGAAGAAGAAAGGCACCGAATCTGTGTCCCCATCATCACAGGGTCCGGCGAACCTCCGACGCGGCCACGTGCGGAAATTCTCGACCTGTTGAATCTCAGGACTGAAGAGTGAAGACGACCGCGCGAACATAAGCACCGAGCGCGCTCGCACAAGCCGAAACAACCGCACGGACGATAGTATAAAAAAAACGCACGAAAGATGACGGAACGACGCCCACATACAAAGACCTGCTACATTGATGGCCAAACTCCAGTTGTTTATTGGTTTTGGTCTAATGGTACATGAGCCAAAATCATGCCTCCCAAGATTAATCCACGGCAAGACAACAGTACAGATTAAGCAAAAAAACAGTATACCAACCAAATCCTCCCTGCGTTAATAAACACAAGTATATATCAAAGAAACGAAGTAAATGGGGATGGTATTCTTCTCCTCCCGGCTTCCTAGCTACTGCTACTTCAAGGGACGCCATTTTTGCCACCGCCTGCAAGCGCCGCCAATGGGAGCATCAAACCTGGATCACGAGCGGCTAGACCTCCCGGTGAAGGACTTGGTCGGCCTGAGCGGCTGGACCCCGCGTCGCACGACGGGGGGCGGCAGGTGGCGCGACGACGGCGCGATCGTCGGGGACCGGCCCAGCGCCACGACGGCCTCCGGCAGGAGCGCCTGCGACCGGTGCAGCATGTCCACCATGGACGGCGTCTGGTAGCTGTGGACGAGCCCCGAGAGCTCCGTCGAATCGCCGCGCGCCGTGGCGCGCTGGAACGAGTGGGAGCTCAGCCCGGACAGCATGTAGGCGCGGCCGGACTCCTCGTAGCGCTGGTAGTTGAGCACGCGCTCCTGCATCTCCCGCAGCTCCGCCACCAGCGCCTGCGTCTGCGGGTCCGAGGACAGCGACGCGCGGCACTCCAGCGCCAGCCGGCGGGACTCCAGGATCGACGCGGCGCGCTCGTAGTCGTGCTCCTCCGCGGCGGCCTGCGCCGCCGCCATGTCCTCCGTGGCGTGGACGCGTTGCCACTCGCGCTCCACCTGCAGGGACATCCCAGCGGTCACGGGCCCCGCCGGGCGAGGGAGGGTCACCGGGTCGGCCCCCACCCGGACGGTCTCCGCGGTGACCGCGTCGAGGTACGTGCAGCTTGCCCGGATCAGCTCGGTGTCCCCGCGCGCGGCCAGGACGCGCACGGTGACCAGGAAGTCCTTCTCCTCGTCGGCGTAGAGGCGGCCGACGTCGACGAACCCGCCGCCCCCGTCGCCGTCCACCCCGCTGGCGTAGCCGCCGGACTTGATGGACGTCACCACCACGCCTTCGTCGGCGCACTCGACGCCCAGCCGCGTCTCCTGCGCCACCACGCTGAGGAGGCCGCCGATGCACTGCGCGAACGCGTCCTGGATCGAGCCCACCGCGTCGA
>OAMR01000210.1:1772300-1793799 GCA_900205405.1 Echinochloa crus-galli | reverse complement strand
TGAGGGCGTTGTCTGCAGGGTCTCGTTCGACGGCGGTTCGTGGAAGCTCTCCGTGGTGAAAACCAAACGCTGTCGCAGTCGCGTCTTTGCCTTCCTGAAGGCGTTGTTTGGAGGTTTTCCTTGTAGCCGTTGGTGGTGGAGTCGTAGGCTCCGCGGAAGGTCGGGTCCAGTCGATTTGTAATGGTCTCATGGCCCTTTAGTTTGTTCGTCGCGAGTAGTGTCTTCCTATCTCTGGCGCGCGGCCTAGAGAGTCCTGTTACGGGTTTGTTGGATGCTGTTCTTCGAGCGGTGTGTGCTTTATTGTAAACTGGTAATCCCAGTATCCTTTGGAGGATGCTTTATATATAAAGCTGGCTATGGTCTTTCCTGGAGATATACTACTGGTACCAGTGTTACCTCATGACCGAGTCAGTTTTTTAGTTACAGCCTTACAGGTTGACATAACATAACTACATTATAGACTTCATATCTGGTTTGAGATGTACTTCAGGAGTTACCAATATAGTAATATGTGGTTCATTCCCGCATTAGTCGACTACGATTACAAAACGTTTATTTCCAAAGAAATACGTCGAAGTGCCGTATTCATCTCGCATTCTTTATCAAATCGGCTTTTTCCTTGTATTCAATCCACGTCATCATGCGTCCCCGAATGCTTTCCATAGAGCAACTCCCTTGCCGAATCGGCGACGGACTCCCGACCGCAGAATGCCTTTGCCGAATCGTTCTTGAAGATAAGCTTTCTTAGCTGAACGGTGTTTATCTTTTCACCAAATCCGGCCCACATGTCAGCCTCTTCCTGGTGTCAATTTTTGGTGTTAACACATGCCCCTTCAATTTCGGGATAAAAGATACTTTTATCTTGGAATTGACTAGAAATCTGCAACATTCCTGGATCGAATCTGCCGAACTCCTGATTCCCATTGAGGAGAAAGCTACATCTTATTTCCTTGGGCCCGTAGGAATTTCAGATCCTTCTGAGCTCATTGCAGCCGAATCCCAGAGAATCCCCTTTAAAACTTCTTTGACAAAGCCTCACGAATGGCAAGATTCCTTCAAGAACTGGCCTTTGCCCCCAATTGCTGGCTGGAGAAATTGGTATAAAAGAATTTTTGATGACAAAAGCCCCCAAACCAAAAACTGGGACAATCTCTGCATCTCACACTGTCTAGAGCTATCTTTAGCCAAGACACCCAAGAATGAGGGTCTTCTCATTGCAGCCTGCCATTTTTGGTCTAATGGTACAAATGCTTTTCTTTTTGGCCACGGACCAATGTCTCCCACCTTGGCCGATGTTTATATGATGACCGGCCTGAACATTATAGAGTCTGTGTGCCCATACAAGTATAACGGTTCCTCCAAGCAAACAGGAGTGAAGACAGGAGTTGGATATAAGGAATATATCAAAAATTATATGTCCGATGGCCCTCTGTCTGATGTTGAATATAGGGCCTTTCTGAACATGTGGTTGTGCAGATTTATCTTTTGTGGCAAAGCCAATGAACCAACCTTGAATCACATCGTGATGGCTGAAGATCTGGCTGCTGGTACACTTATCCCTCTTGGAAAATATTTGCTGGGAAGTGTCTACCATATGCTCCATCAGACCACTCGCTTGATGCATTTGAACAAGAAAATCCCCTGTGTCAATGGTCCTTGGTGGTTTATCCAGATGTGGTTGCAGCTGTATATGCACCAGATTGTTGCTATTGACATCAACAATCTGCATTTTCCTTCAATCAACTACAAGGAAGGGGAACCTCAAAGCACTAAAGGCTGTCAAACCTATGGAGAAGCTGCCTCTACTGTATCTGTAGATAAGAACATTGGTGAATTCTTTGAGCTCTTCTCCAAAGGTTTTGTTGATCCTCTTTGGTTCCCTTATTCTGACAATGACAATCTTACTCTTCCCTGTGAGTTTAGTTTTGAAATTGGATGTATAGATGCACAATCCACAGCCATTTTCAATTCTTTCATTCGGCCCTGTATTCTGCCAGCCGAATTTTGTGGAGGAAGGCTGGTTCAGAGTAAGATCCAAACCCTAGTTCATCTACTTCTTCAAGCTTCAATCCCCAAATGGCGGACCAAGATCAAGTCTTCCGGGTAAATTTCACTCCCCTTAAGCTCATTCGGCATTACCTTGCTTTGCTTTCTTTTCTTTTGAATCACTTCTCTAAATCTTTTTCTCGCCTCTTTCTGTTTCTGATAGGCTTTTGATGCCGAACTCCTGATTCCCATTGAGGAGAAAGCCACATCTTATTTCCTTGGGCCCGTAGGAATTTCAGACCCTTCTGAGCTTATTGCTGCTGAATCCCAAAGAATTCCTTTCAAAACTTCTCTGACAAAGCCTCACGAATGGCAAGATGCCTTCAAGAACTGGCCTCTGCCTCCAATTGCTGGCTGGAGAAACTGGTACATGAGGATTTTTGATGATAAAAGCTATAGATGGCCACCGTGCCGGCACGGCACGGCACGGCGGCGTGCCGCGCCGTGTCACCGTGCCGACCGTGCCATGCCAGACCGTGCTATGGGCTAGGCCTTCGGCCCATGACACGGCCCATGGGCCATTTACCCGTGCCGTGCCGCCCGTGCCGCCCATGGGCCACGGTGCACGGGTTATGTAGATTCATTTTTTGTGGCAAAGCCAATGAACCAACTCTGAATCACATTGTGATGGCCGAAGATTTGGCTGCTGGCACACTCATTCCACTTGGAAAATTTCTGCTGGGAAGTGTCTATCACATGCTCCATCAGACCACTCGTTTGATGCATGCCAATAAGAAAATCCCTTGCGTCAATGGTCCTTGGTGGTTCATTCAAATGTGGCTGCAACTGTACATGCACCAGATTGTTTCAGTTGATATCAACAGCCTGTCTTTTCCTTCAGTCAACTATAGGGAAGGGGAACCCCAAAGCACTAAAGGCTGTCAAACTTATTGAGAAGCTGCCTCCACTGTATCTGTAGATAAGAATATTGGTGAACTCTTTGAGCTTTTCTCCAAAGGCTTTGCTGATCCTCTTTGGTTCCCTTATTCTGACAATGACAATCTTACTCTCCCTTGTGAGTTTAGCTTTGATACTGGATGCACAGATGCACAATCCACGGCTATTTTCAATTCTTTCATTCGGCCCTGTATTCTGCCAGCCGAATTTTGTGGAGGAAGGCTGGTTCAGAGTACCTTTGAGTACTATCAGCCGAATATGATGGCTAGGCAATTAGGCTGTGGCCAAGTGCCACCAAGATTATTTCTCCATGAATTCCTCAAGCCTAGGGAGATTGTCACAGACTCCACTGAGACAAGAAGGATTTTTGATTACAGATGCTGCACATCCATCTATAGACCTGAACCTTTTGTGCCAATAACATCTGTTCATCCTTCTTTCACTGTCTGGTGGCAAGAATTTCATGATCACATCTTCAACATGCCAATTCATCCCTTCTTCCTTGAGTTGATGGCTGACTATCAGCCAAATTCAGAGGTAATGTTGTTCAATCATCATTTGGCCCTGATAACAATTCTTCTTTTATTATAATTCTGTTATTTTGCAGGACATAGCACCTGCCCCTTTTGCCAGGACAATTCAATATAATATTGTTGGTCCAATATCTGTTTTGGGGTATCAATCTCCTACCTTGGCCCAGCTGATGTCTAGACAAGCCACTCTCGACCCAATCATTACCAAGCCATCTTCTGCCAAGAGAAAAACTTCTTCTCTGCCTGCTTCTTCAGCTCCCAAGAAGAAAAGAACAACCAATAGAAGAATCATTCAGGTTATAACCCTTTCCTTTAAACTCAATGCTATTTGCATCATGCTCATCTTTATCTTTATTATTTCAGGCTCGATCATAGCAATCAGCAACTGCTACAGATTCTGCCGATGCTCTATTGACTGGTATAAAAATCCTTCACCATTATATTTGCCTTTTTCATTGGTATTTATTTCTTTTTAGTTGCAGCAACAACTTCAATGGATCAAACTTTGGAGAGCCCTCCTCATGATTCAAACCCAGCTTCACCATTTCTTCAATTAGAAGCTGCACCTTCACCAAGGAACTCCCCAATCTCTCCTCAGCACAATACACAAGACCCCTCCACTAAGCTTGAGAGACCTCCTTCTCCTATCCAGGATATCAGAAATGATGTAAGTATGGTCATCCCTTCTTGTTTATTTTTTCTCAACAAATTATCATTGATTCAACAATCTTTTTTCTCCCAGGAAAAACCTGCTTCATCACTCAGCTACTCCTTTGCTGTGGATGAATTCAATATTGAATAAGGAGAAGAAACATCGTCTAGTCAAGCTCCATCAGAGAGAATTCAGGCAAAATTGAAGGACATTCTCTCCTTGCTGCACAGAGATATTCAAGACCAAGTCAAGGATGCTGATCTCCTGAGGGATGTGCTCGAATCTACTGACCAAGACCTTCCTGCTGACATCAGAGCTTCTTTGGATCCGGTTTCCAAGCTGGACAATCATTTTGCTGCAGTGAAGCAGGACCTGAGGAATCAATCTGTTCAGTCAGATTTAGAGCAAAAGAGAGCCATGGCCAAACAATCTGTGAAAAATCTGCATTCACGGGTTCAAAGCAATAAAGAGCTGCTAACTGGCCTACAATCTGCACTTGAGTCAAAAGAAACCAGGAAAGCTGAGCTGGAAGCTGAATTAAAAAACTTATCGGCTGAAATTGAAGCTGATAAAAAGAAGATAGCCGAAATTCCTGGTTTGACAGAGGAAATGCGCAAGGAAGGTTCAACAGCTCTGAATGAAGACAAGCAGATCAAGGCCAAACTCTCTGCATTGGCAAAAACCCAAGAAGCTGACAAGAAGCTATTGGAGAATATTAGCAGCATGGTATCCAATGCAAGAAATATAATTTTAAAATTTTTGAATGTGTAATTGTAATGAATATTTAGTAGCCGAATGACCTATGCAGTTCTGTTTTGTATCCTTGTCTTTGTCTCACTGTCTATAACCCATTCGGCAAAGCTGACTGTAATGAGTTTCGCTGTCTAAAACCCATTCGGCAAAGCTGACTGTGATGAGCATAGCATAGCCGAATTTTACCTGGTCAAACCGAATATGACTCAGCATGAATCCCAAACGACACGGCAACTGCTCGGTTCGTGGGGCTTTCCACCTTCCGAATTTTTGGGATGCGCGCCACGATCTTTGGCCACGATTTCCTCTGCGGGTTCTATAAATAAACATATCAAGTGCCGCTATCTCCTCACCAAGTCTTTCGCCTTCCTAGCCTCTGCCAGTTTCGAGCTCTTCTCTCCCCAAAGCACAGTAACCTTTGAGAAAACCCTGATGGCCAACGGGAGGCGGCTGGCCGCTGATGAGGCTGAGGGAAGCCGCGCCAGTGCTCGTCGCAGGTGATTAATTACTTCTTCTCAATCTTTTTCCCCAGGATTTTGTTCTTTTCATCACAAATTTTTTTTCGCTTTTTCAGGGTAATCCAATGGATCTCCGCCGCTGTTCCTCCGGCCGCAGCTCCTGCTGCGTCTCCAGCCACGACCCCTGCTGCGGCGTCCGATTCTTCGAGTTCGTCCAATCGAACTCTTGAATCGGATGATTTTCGCTACTCAGATAGCGATGCCCGCCGGTTTAGGAAGGAGCGCGATGAGACGCGCCATGAGCTAGAGGTTATCTCCAAGCAAGCTGGGATCGTGGATCTGGAGTGGCAGGCCGAGCGCAAGCAACTGCTCGAAGTCATCGACGGCAAGTTCTGTAACTTGCTCAATCTCAATCTCATCTTCAGTCGATGTTGATTTATTTCCATCTTGTAACCTTGCAGAGCGTGATGCTGAGCTCAATCGGCTGAAGGCGCTGGTGGAGGAACTGGCGAACAAGGTGAACGCTCCTGGAGAGACGCCAGAGGCTCGCCTCGGTGCTGCAGCAGGCCTAGTCGACGAGGTGGCTCTTCATGGCGTTCGCCTGGGTGCTGCTGTGGGCCTCGTCGCCATGTCGACGCATACCGGCCGCGACTACTCCACACTCCCGGCCGGTTTCGCCGACGGCAACCCAGAAGACATCGATGACATCGACACCTCCATCGAGCGCCTCGAGGGCCATGGCGCTGCCGTCGCCGATTCAATCCATTCCCAGTCTGTCTTGAACAGGCTATTTGAGTAGTTTGTATTAGGGATGGTTGAATATTAAAAGTAGCTTCCGCAACAATCGAAATTCTTTCCGTCACGTTTGGATTTTTGCGGAAGCATCGATGATATTGAACACCTTGATTGCCGATTCAGTTCGTCCCCAGTCTGTCTTGAACAAGCTGTCTCAGTAGTTTGTACCAGGGATTATTGAATTTCGGCAATAAAGTTTATCTTTTGTGATTCCTCTGTGATATCTTTACTGAATTAATGATGTACAATGTTAGCACTAAGGGCAATACAATCTAGTATTGGCCATTTTTCTCTGTTGGAAATTTTTTGCTCTGAAGGCGGCTTCTTCCCGAATGCCGGCTATTTCTATTATTTTTAGCAATTTGTGCCTTAATCAACGATCAATCTCAACGCTAGGATAATATTTCTTCAAATATCTTCCGTTTATAGCAGCAGTGAATTCTTCTCCCAGTAAAGTTTTCAAAATATATGCATTGAAGAACTTATCGGCTGAAATTGAAGCTGATAAAAAGAAGATAGCCGAACTCCCTTTGGCAACCGATGCTCAACAATAGAACGATCCAAACCAGGGGCAATATTGCTTTCCAAACTAGATCTCCTTCTGCAAATTGCCTGACTTTTACCTTCTTGTTGTAATATTTGGCAACTCGCATCTTATTTTTCTCAATATTTTCCAATGCTTTGAGACGAATCATATGCAAATCTTCCAATTCGTCCATCATTAAGTCACTGTAATCTTTAGAACTTAAATCTTTCTGCAACTGCACTCTCCTTGAATCTGATTGTAATTCCCATGGTAAAATGGCATGATGCCCATACACTAATTCATAAGGAGATGTTTTTGTAGCCCCATGAGGAGCCATTCGGTA
This sequence comes from Echinochloa crus-galli, assembly GCA_900205405.1. Classification (NCBI taxonomy): domain Eukaryota; kingdom Viridiplantae; phylum Streptophyta; class Magnoliopsida; order Poales; family Poaceae; genus Echinochloa; species Echinochloa crus-galli. Next base: position 1,786,796 of record OAMR01000210.1, on the reverse strand, counting down.
AGCCCACAAGGCTTCATTGAGTACCGAATGCCACCCTCTTGGCTTTTGATCAATTTTCTTTTGTATGATTTTAATCATGATCTTGTTGGAAGCTTCTGCCTGACCATTAGCTTGAGCATAATAAGGAGAAGAATTCAATAATTTGACCCCCATACTTTCAGCAAAATCTCTGAAATCTGAAGATGTAAATTGAGACCCTTGATCTGTGGTAATTGTCTGAGGAATTCCAAATCTGTAAATGATGTGCTCTTTGACAAATTCAATCATATCTTCTGATGCTACCTTTCTCAATGGAATCGCCTCAACCCACTTGGTAAAATAATCTGTTGCTAAAAGTACAAACTTATGCCCCTTGCTCGATGGAGGATGAGGGTTTATTTGGACAATCAAATCAATTCCCCATCCTCTGAATGGCCATGGTTTAATAATAGGATTCAGTGCTGATGCTGGAACTCTTTGAATATTTCCAAATTTCTGACATTCTTGACATCCCTTGTAATATTCAAAGCAATCTTCCAAAATTGTCGGCCAATAATACCCAGTTCTTCTAATAACCCACTTCATTCGGTAAGCTGACTGGTGTGCTCCACACAATCCATCATGAACCTCACTTATTAATTTCTTTGCTTCTTCTTGATTCAAGCAATGCAGCAATACCCCATCCAAAGATTTATAATATAAACTTCCATCAAGAAGAACAAATTTTATAGCTTTATACCTGAGCTTTCTAGAGACCTTTTGAGATGGATCTTTTAAATAATCAGCAATTTCTTTCCTCCAATCATCTTCTACTAGATTATTTTCACAGGCATAAACATCATTAGCAAATAATTCTTGATTTTCTCTGTAACCCGAAGCACTTTGGGCCAACCTGTTTGCTTCCTCATTTTCCCCTCTAGGAATATGCTGCAGAGTTACTGATTGAAAGCCCTTCAAGATTTCTTTGCACTCTTCATAATATGTCCTTAGGGTACTATTCTTGCACTCATATTCTCCATTCAATTGTTTTATGACTAATTCTGAATCTCCAAAAATTTCGACTGCAATGGCCTTTGCTTCTTTCAAATATTGGAGCCCTTTGAGCAATGCCTCATACTCAGCCTGATTGTTAGTAACAGTACTTTAAATGGGAATAGCAAACTCAAATGTTTCTCCTTTGGGTGAAATTAATAAAATACCTGCTCCACCACCTTCGTCACATGAAGATCCATCAAAGAACAACACCCAAGGAGTAATTTCAAACAAATTAATTGATGAATCATGATGTTCAGTAATAAAATCAGCAATAATCTGCCCCTTGACAGCCTTTGCCGATTCAAACCTCAATTCAAACTCAGATAAGGCCAAAATCCATTTGCCAATCCTTCCATTCAAAATTGGCATTGACAACATGTGCTTAATTACATCAAATTTTGAATGTACAACGCATAATCTAGTATTGGCCATTTTTCCTCTGTCGGAAATTTTTGTTCTGAAGGCGGCTTCTTCCCGAATGCCGGCTATTTCCATTGTGTCTTAATCAACGATCAATCTCAACGCTAGGATAGTATTTCTTCAAATATCTCCCGTTTATAGCAGCAGTGAATTCTCCTCCCAGTAAAGTTTTCAAAATATATGCATTTCCAGGCACGCATCTAACCACTCTGAAAGGACCTTCCCAATTTGGAGACCACTTGCCGAATGCCGCATATTTGGTTCCAATCGGCAATATCGCTTTCCAGACTAAATCACCTTCTGTAAATTGCTTAACTTTCACCTTCTTATTGTAATACTTAGCAACAGTGAAGCAAGCTCTGAAGAATCAATCTGCTCAACCAGCCTTGGAGCAAAGAAGAACTTTGGCCAAGCAATCTGTAAAAGACCTGCATACTCAAGCTCAGAACAGCAAGGAATTACTGACCAAATTGGAATCTGAACTCGAAATGAAGAAGGTCAGAAAAGCTGCACTTGAAGCCGAATTGAAAAATCTATCGGCCGAAATTGAAGCTGATGAGAAGAAGATAGTTGAGCTTCCCAAAAATATCTGCATGGCCGAATAAATTTTGCTTCTAATAATCTTTCAATCTCTTTTTTCACATCGGCCAATACTTCTGTCTTGTAGATTTTTCGGGGTGGTAGCTTAGCATGTTGGCCCAATAAAGATTTTCTCATTTCTCAAGCCCAATAGATGGCAGTTTGGATACATATAGTCTGGATACATAAGGCTAAAATAGGAAATATGGGTCCATAAGGGTTAAATAGGAAATATAGTCAATGACAAAGAAAGTTGTGAGCAGCACTTTGGATCCAATCATCAGTTCTACATGAACACAGCCTTTGGTGTCTGAAGGATTCCCAGCAAAATCATTTAGAATTATCACTACATCATCAATATATATTTCCACAATCTTGCCGATCAACTCATGAAGAATATAATTCATAGCTCTTTGATAAGTTGCACCAGCATTTTTCAAACCAAATGTCATGACAATCCACTCAAACAACCCTACATGTCCAGGACACCTGAAGGCTGTTTTTACTATATCTTCCAATGCCATAAAGATTTGATTGTACCCTGCATTGCCATCCATGAAACTGATCACTTTAAATCCAGCAGCAGCATCAACCAATGAATCAGCAACAGGCATTGGATATCCATCCATGGGTGTAGCCTTGTTTAGATCTCTAAAATCTATGCAAACCCTCATTTTTCCATTTTTCTTATAGACAGGAACAATATTAGAGATCCAATCCGCGGCCCTTGGTGTCTGAAGGATTTCTAGCAAAATCATTCAGAATTATGCTCGTTGGTGTTAAATCTCCAGGGCCCATGCCAAGCTTCCTGAATGTAGTGTATGGCATCACATTCACTGCAGCTCCACCATCGACAAACATCTTGGTTAAAGGCTTCCCATTGACAAATCCTCTCAAATACAGTGGCTTCATGTGTCGATTCTGGATTGGCTTTTCAAAGACAGCTTGCTTATTCAGCATCAGTTGTGCCATCAACTGTTCGGCTTCATCTATCTCTGACAACGCTTCCTCCTGTACAACTTGATTAGTGGGAGCCATAAATTCATTCGGCAAGAAGCATACCATGCATGTAGGAGCCGAATGATCATTTTCTTCAGGCCTGTTCTTTCGACGCCATACTGATTATTCGGCATTCAACAAATAGTGCCGAAATTTTGTACATGAGTAAGACGCCATATTGATTTCATCCTAGGCCTTGCTTGCTTCAATTCTTGATTCCTCAAACGTTGTACTCTTCTCTTTTGGCTTTTCCTCAAGCCAGGTGGACACCATTGTCCTTCTTGCCAAACATAAGCATGATCTTCTTCTTCTTCATGATCAACCCACCTGTAATCAGCATGCCTCTTTCTTGGTTGATCATTAAAACGCCGATCATCACTAGGATGCATCCTGCCAATTCTTTCATGGACAGATCGGCGATTGACAGTATCTTGCCTATATTCATCATGTCTATCATTGCATTCAGGACAATTATTCCATGTAGGAAGCTTCAAACCCTCGTTCCAATAGTGTCTGAAGAATGCGCACCCCCAATGTGCACGTTCCTGCTGTCGAGCATATTCCTCTTGTTCTTCCCTATATCTCCTTTTCTCTTTTTCACGTTTATGCCTTTGGTAGCGCTCTTTTTCTTGCTGACGTTGCCATTTATTAAGGAGAATACGTGTAGTGACTCTAGGTTTGGAGGATTTCCCAATTTCAAATTGATCATTTGGGAAACGAGAATCTTTCTTGCGAATCTGTTCAATCGTGACTTGCCGAGTGGGGTCAACTGAGCCACTTTGTCTTGCCTTTTCTGAAGTTAATACTTTCATCTTCCCTTTTTCTTCAGGTGCAACAGCATTCACCATGTTGATTGAAAACCCAATCATATTCTGAGGGAACGGATTGCTATCCAATATCCTCTAATGCCATAAAAATTTGATTGTATCCTGCATTGCCATCCATAAAACTGAGTACTTTATATCCAGCAGCAGCATCAACGAATGAATCGGCAATAGGCATTGTACAATATCTTTTATCTCTTACTCCATCAGGACGAAGCATGGAATGCCCCTCTGGTAATTTGATTCGGCCTTCTTTCACAAGGAAATCAAACAACTTGTCTGCTTTAGTCACATCAAAATCATAAGCACCTTTAGTCTTCTTGACCCACTTTTCATTCACCGTAATCGGCTTTTTGCCCCACACTATTTCTGCTGCAGCCACTTCTTCATTATCCTCATACTCATCCCCTTGATCCGCTCTTTCGAGGAATTGGTTGTAAATATCGGCCACATCATTGTGTTTGGCAAATCTGCCATCCTTCTTGAAGCCATATGCTTGGTTACTCATCAATGCCAACTTCTTTGACAACTGACCCAGATCTTCAAACTCCATCCCTTTTCATGAATTGCAGGCAACATTCCAGCTACAGCCATACCAGCCAGCTGATCATCAGGAATATTTAGAGAGAAGCACATACTCTTTGTTTCCCTGAACCTCCTAAGGAATTCTGTAGGTGTCTCATGATATCTCTGCCTCAGGCTAGTTAAATCAACTAACTTTTTCTCAGTGCTGCCAGTGTAGTAATGAGCATGTAATTTCTGTTCCAGATCCTTCCAAGTGCAAATCGACTGAGCAGGTAAAGAGGCAAACCATGTAAACGCTGAACCTGTCAATGACAAAGGAAAGTATCTGATTCTAAAAGCTTCATCTGCTGAAGCCTCACCAAGCTGCATCAAATACCGTGCTATATGCTCCACAATACTAGTATCATCTTGTCCTGAGAATTTAGTAAATTCTGTAGGCACTTTAACTCTGTTAGGCAATGACACTCTTTGATACCACTCTGGGAAAGGCGATGAGTACATGTACCCTCCAATGTCCACTTCTTCTAGCTTATCAGCCGACACAAATCCACGTCCTAACTTCCCGTCAGTCCCATCAATTGGATTCTCCATTAAAAATTACTATGAGAGCCGACTGCTTTGATCGGCTGTTGATCACCGCTAACTGGTTCAACAGGACCTTCTCCCCAATCTTTGACTGAAAAGCAATCTATGCCTTGATACTCCCAAAAAGCTGGTTCCATATTTGCCACACTTATTGAATCATCAGCTTGGACAATCTCCACCTCATCATCTATCCACTGAATGAGCTGTTGATGCATGGTGGATGGGATACAGCAATTTGCATGGATCCAATCTCTTCCAAGCCATTCGCATCTTTAGTCCCAGAAGCTCCAGTTTCTCCAAGATTTCCCTTACCATGCGGCTTTTGAGTTGACGTTTGTGTATTAAAGTATGTTGGTCCACCAGGTGGCCCATATTCTTGCTCAAAAGCTTTATCCACGCTCTGACCAAAAATGCTGATCATTATTAATCGAAAGCTGTTCAAGAATGCAGAATTGTGATTGGTCATTGTTTCTCCCAGAGCCTTGTATAACAAACCAGAAAACTTTTCTCTTTCTTCATCTGCACTCATATCACATTGTCCAGGCAGCAAGACTCTTAGCAGTTCTGATTTGAGAAAAGGTGCACCACTCCTGTTCTTGCCAAAAGACAGCAAACACTTTTTAGTGAATTACTCCGTAGCAATCTTCACTATCTGTTGATGTTCTTCAGTCAGTTCCTCAAGAGTGATATCCAGCAGTTCTTTTAATTCAGGCATCTTCAAAGCTTGAGTGTCCCACCAGGCGTGCCAAAAAGTGTGTTGACGCAAAATCGGCTCCTTACGCCAAGCACACAGCAAGCCGAATTAGCTAGCTTCAACACGTGCCCGATCGTCTGAATCCTGTATGCGTGCCAGTCAGTTTTCCCTGCAAACTAACAAAGGAAGATAAAATGTTTAGATAACCACCTGGAACGTGCCGGATGATACCAGACAGTTCCATATCTATGGCTACGAAGCCAGCTTTGAACGACATATAGCTACAAGCATGCTATCTGTCGATAGTTCAAACCCCATTCGGTAATCAACAAAGACGTATAGAAACTGCACTACCGAATGCATGACATCAGCATGACGGTCGATCATTGTTTAATTGAGTAATCACAGCCATGACCGTAGCTAATTAATTGAGGACTCAACATAATAAATGATTAGAGAACATGATCATAAATCTATGTAAAAGCAAGCATGCATAGATCCGAAAACGCTAGTCTACCGCATGTCTATACGCTCCCGAATCCGTCAAGCATAAAACAAAACAAGTTAATTGTTGGCGGTCGTTACAGCCCAATTTCGACCACCAATACTCGGGAATAAATGAGGTCATATGTAACATTCCATGTACCTAGGTTTTATTTCTAATAAAGTTCCACGAGTTTTGGTGAGTGTCATGTTTGCAGGTACAATATCACGAAACACGTGCTATAGGGGTCGGAAATGACAGAAACGGCCGAACGACATGTTCGGCCAGTTATCCCCCTTAGCCGTACAGGCCACCGGGAACCATCCACGTCATAACTCAACGAACACAGCAAATGCCACGTGGACGACCGCCAACTCATCCCGAAGCACCGACACATCATCATGGGCCCACAGAGCAAGTTCCACATCAACAGAGGCCGGCCTAGGAGCGCCACAGAGCAGAGGCGGTGCTGGGGGGCGGGCCTGGGCTTCCAGCCCAGTTCGGCCGAACTGGGGGGTTCCAGAGGCCGGCCCAGGAGCGCCACAGAGCAGAGGCGGTGCTGGGGGGCGGGCCTGGGCTTCCAGCCCAGTTCAGCCGAACTGGGGGGTTCGCCCGAACCGCCCCCAGTTGCCAAACCGCCTCTCCAGGCTGCATCTCGGCCCTTGGTGCAGATGGCGGTGGATCCTGTGTTCGGCCGAACGCCAGGGTTCGGCCGAACCGACGTCCCCGGCCGAAACTCCTGCAACCGATTAGCTCTTGTATCTTTTACTTTATCTTTTGTATGACATTCAAGTTATGAATATAGTCTCTACTTTATTCTACTTGTGCCTTATATAGCTGTTTCTACTTTAGTCTAGTTGCTTCTATATCGTGTTTAGACTATAGTCGGTTCTAGTTCATAGTGCTTCTAGTTCTTGCTTAAGTCTCTGCCTCTATTGGTTCTTCGTTCTTGCTTATTACTTGAGGTGAATTGTCACCAAGAGTAGTAACGAGGGTGCTTGCTTCTGCTAGCGGAGTAAGTAGTTATTGATCTGTGTAGGAGTGGTTCCTAGACTTGTCAGTAGCCTTAGTTTCTGCCCGTCGCAACGGAGGTGGTAGCCGTGAAGTGGTGACAGCCCTCTCGGTCTTTGTAGCCCATCACGTTAGTTCCGGTGTCCTAGGACCCAAGGTTTAGGGTAACCGGCACCTCTTCTCATCCCTTTCTGTGTGTCGGAGGCTCTATTGTCCCCAAGAAAGACAGTAGACTTATTCCAGACCTACTAGTGCTGGCTCTTTAGCCGCTATATCTCTAACCACTTGGCCTAGTTAGATAGAGTGCCCAGGAATCCTTTATCTCTTCTCGTTGTCCTCCCAACTATCTATACCTTCTCTCATTTATCCGAGCCTCCCTTGAGCTGTGTGTGTCCGGTATATCCACTCCTATCCAATACCGTTACCCCCCTGTCTTGTTTAGTTGTATACCCCTCTTTGATAGTCTCAAATAACTGTTCACTAGTATATCTTGCCAAAGCTTCCCTGCGGAAATATAAATTACGATACCTCGGGATACTCCCAGGTGAAGTGCTACAGCGGTGATTCTGTGCGCTTGCAGAATATTTCTATATTTTACTAAGCCATAAGGAAAACCACTGAACACTTCTTGCATGCAGTACCGGGATTCCCCAATTCTGATATTGGATCGTAAGAAGTGCCAACAAGCATTTCTGGCGCCGTTGCGGGGGAAAGCATTTGGCTAGATTACTTTTGAATTTTTATCTTGAGCTATCTTAGTTGAGTACCGCTACTCAAGCGGGTTTATCCTTGCTCTGTTCGTTGGTCTTTGTGGAACAGAGCAGTGCATGACTGGTTTCCAACTAACGTCAAACTTCCAAGAAAATCCGGAGTCACTTGTGAGGAAAGTACAACCCCGTGTTGTACCTCCTCAGAAGCAACTCCTTCCGACGAACCCAGTCCTTCCCGTCGTTGACCAGGCTACACCGAGGATGGCCAGCAAAACGATCCGTGAGTTCTCCGCTCCATCAAGCGAGAACGTACGTGTCGGACCAGCTCCGCCAGTCGGAGATGGAAACTTCGAGCTCAAGCCAGCCCCCATCAACATGGTTCAGGCAAGCCCGTTCTGTGGCAAGCCACATGAAGATGCCAATGCCCATCTCCAGCATTTCCTGGAGATCTGCAACACCTTCACCATCCGCGGAGTAAGTATCGATGCCATTCGCCTTCGTTTATTTCCATTCTCATTATTAGGCAAGGCGAAACAATGGTTTTATGCTAACCGCGAAGCCATAGACACTTGGGATAAATGCACTAGCGCTTTCTTGCTAAAATTCTTTCCGGTCAAAGTTCCATGTACTTAGGTTTTATTTCTAATAAAGTTCCACGAGTTTTGGTGAGTGACACCTGTGCAGGTACACTCCTGATGAAGAAGCTGGAGGCCCCTGCTCAAGAAACGGTGCAAGCCATGGACGCTCGCATGATCTGCGAAGTCTGTGGCAACACTGGCTATTCGGGGAATGACTGCCCCGAAACGCGAGAAGATGCCCACTACGTCAACAACTCCAACAACAACGGGTACCGACCGAACAACTACGGCAATCAAGGCTGGAATTCGCGCCCAAACCTCCCATTTGAGAGGCCACAACAAGGTAGCTCATACAATTCCAGTTCTTTCAATAATCAGCCGTCTCTTAGAGATCTTGTGTTTAGCCAGATGAAAATAACTGAAAATATCAACAAAAAGCTTGCTGCCAATGATAAAACTCTGGAAAACATAGACTCTAGGATGGAATCATTCGCTTCTGCCATGAAAAATCAACTGAGCTTTAATAAAATGATAGAAACTCAAATTGCTCAGTTAGCTGTTTCTTTACCTTCACCTGTAGTTGGGAAAATTTCTCCCCATCCCCAAGCACGGCACGTCACTTCTGGGCCTTCACCTGTAGTTGGGAAAATTTCTGGGCAACCAGACAATTGTCCCCATGAAAAGGTTAAAGCGGTGACCACGAGAGGGGTAAGACCACTCGGGACCCGCCATATCCTAACGATGCAGGAAAGAAAGCAGTCACTACAGATAGTGATAGCGAAGAGGAGGAGGTCGCGACTGAACCACAGAAGAAAAATTCCCAGAAGGAGACAAAGACGGCCCCTCATGAATTCTACGATCCCGCTGTGCTGCCATTCCCCAGACGATCCCACAAGCCAACGGTGGACGAACAATTCAGCAAATTTGTTGAGGTAATTCGAAAACTATATGTCAATATTCCACTACTTGAAGCTATGCAGGTTCCCACGTATGCCAAGTATCTGAAGGACATCCTCAACAACAAAGGCACTGCCAACCACCGAGGTAATTAAGCTAACCGAAGCTTGCAGCAGCTATTTTGAATAAATTCCCAGAAAAGAAGAAGGACCCAGGATGCCCGACCATCGCATGCTCAATCGGTGGTCAACACTTCAACCAAGCCCTGTGCGACCTTGGAGCAAGCGTCAGCGTCATGCCCAAGGTAGTGTACGATAAACTCAATCATTCTTCTTTGTCCCCTACGACTATGTATTTGCAGCTGGCGGACCAGTCAATCCGCCATCCCGCGGGGATAGCTGAGGATATTCCGGTGAAAATCCGGGAGTTCTTTGTCCCCGTGGATTTTGTGGTGCTTGACATGGAGGTCGACACAAGGACGCCTCTCATTCTCGGAAGGCCGTTCTTAAGCACCGCCAACGCCAACATCGACGTAGGAGCTGGAGAAATCACTCTGAACATCAACGGCAAGGAAGAGAAGTTCGCATTCAAGCCCAGGGTGGAAAAATGCTCTCAGGTATGCACTGATCCAATTCAAAATTCCGATAACCTGGAGCAGGTCAATGTGGTGGCATCCGGACCACGGTCCCAGAGACGCCGATCCCACCGCCACCAACGCCGAAGAAGAAGAACAAGAAGATGTGGCGGAAGAAGGTTGCATCATCCGAGTCATCCACTCCGGGACCGGACGATGACAAGAGCAATTGAAGACAGGAGGAGTCCCGCTCGCGGACTTAAAAGCTGAGCTCTCGCCGCGAGAAAAACCGGTATGTATCCCATATTTCCCTTCCAAATTTTTATTTTCTCAATTGCATTTGCATGTTTCCCTTTCCAAAATAAATGAACCACTTGAAGAAAATTTGAGAGAGAGTAGAAAATTTTGCAAGCTTGGTTAAAATTAATTGGACATATGCTGAAATTTTACCTAGGATGGTGTAATTGGTAACTTTTATCATTTTCACTCCTTCTAGAACATCTCCAATTATTTACCATCACCACCAACCAGCAAAAACATGTCTACCCACTAAAAATGGCTGCACACTCACCAATAATCACAAACATGGCAGCATGGGGTGACTCCACTAAAAACCATTTTGGTCATGTCACATTTCCATCTACCTACCACTAAAATCCACTCACATGACCTAGGGAAATTGTTGGCACACAAATTTGTGGAGTAAAAGAAGCAATGGGTGCTGCACCACATGGGGGTGCGCTGGCCACCAGACCTGGTTCGCGCGAACCAGGCCTTCGGCCGAACGGCCAGGCGCCCCCCTCGGCCTATAAATCGGTGGCATGCTTGCTTGCTCTCACCACTCTTACACTCAGAAATTTTGGCCAGAAATCTCTCTCTCTCTCTCATTTCTTTGCTCAAGTGCTTGTCAAGTTCTCCCAAGTTCTAGCTCAAGTTTTGGTTCTCTTGCATCTCTAGAGAAAAATCCCAAAAATATTTTGCTTTTGTTGTGATCTTTGTGCTGAAATTTTGGACGATTTTGTGGTGGTCACCGACACCCACAAGAACGACTAACCTTTTGTGGAGGTTTTCATCCCCGCAAGAACGACTAACTTTCCCGAACGACTGACTTGATTTTATTGTGCTAACCACTTATATTCAGTCCTTCGGGTAGTTGTTTTTGCACTAACCTTTTGCAGGAACATGTCAAAGTTCATTGTTGCGCTCCGTCGTTCGACCCGGCTTAACCGCCGTACGGACGATGCTGGGAGCTCCCCAGCTCCGTCCCGAGGCTCAAGCCGGATGGACACGGATGAGCACGAGGAGCCGGCTCGGGATGGGGCAATGCCACACCCCCGGCCAGGCAGCTCTTGAGCGAGAACGACATCAACCTCAGGTCGGAGAGGGAACGGAACACCTTCAACGAGCTGCGGCTGAAGACGTTCGAGCACACCCGTGTCTTTAAGCAGGACCTGCTCAGGGTCACGGGAATGGACGAAGAATTCGAAGAGGTTTCCAGGCCATCGGCTGGGAAATTTTCTGGCACATCAATGAACAAGGTTCGTACCTACTACCATCGAATTTCTTTCGACTTTAGTTTCTGAGTCTGGGCGGATTCGTTTCCGATTTTTCAACCAAGAGTTCTTCTGCTCTTGGAGGGATTTGAGCTCGGGTCTCGGATTTGCAAGTCGTTGTTCTTTAGACCCGAGCAAGGCTTTGAAAAGGTTTGATAGGGTAGGCTTTTGGAAAAAGATTTCGGGGAGTACCAACTGTCATCGCCCCGCACGAACAGTATCCATAACCCCACTTTGCGTTTCATGCATCGTTGGGTGTCTATGACGGTATTCCCCCGGGCAGATTTGCGCCCCATCAACACCATCGAGTTGCGAGTTCTTTATGCCATGGTTAAGCAAATTCCTTATTCTCCTGTTAAAGACATGGTTTTCCACTGGCTGTCTCACATCTCTCGTACGGGTAGCATGGCGATGACTTCTCTAGTCACTCGCCTTGCCAACCATCTGGGCGTCCTCCAAGCGCCGGCTCACGTACATTGAGACAGCGCGTTCCGTCGTGGATGCCGAGCACTTTGTGCAGGCGCACATGATACGGCGGACGCCCGATGCAACGCTGGCTATGATTTACCGTGGCTATACAACTGAAGTGCCTTTGCCTTGTGCAGCACTAAAGTTGTATACCACGCCGAAACTAACCCTTCAGTTGAGGAAAAGGTCGCACGCATCCAAGTGCTAACGCCAAGATGGACCTACCTGCCGAGAGCTGCAAAAACGGCGATCATCAAGACCTCTCCGGACAGGGAGGAAGATCCCGGAGTACCCATCATTCAATGCACGATCTGGAATCGTCGCATTGATGATGCACTCTGTGATCTGGGGGCAAGCGTCAACATCATGTCTAAGGTATTATTCAAAAAGTTACGCTACCCTACTCTATCTCCTACTACTGCCCAGGTTCAGCTAGCAGACTCAACCGTCCGCTACCCCGAGGGGGTGATCGAGAATGTACAGGTCCGTTTGGGGACGATATGTCCCTGTGGACTTCGTTGTCCTCGACATGGGAAGAGATTGCTCGTTTCCCCTTGTGTTGGCCCGGCCGTTCTTGAACACCTCCCGGGCTAGAATCGATATGGATGCGAGAGAAATCTCGTTCCGTATCGACGGAAGGTTGACTTACTTCAAGTTTCAACCCCGGGAAGAGAAGAAGGCAGAGCCACTCACACCGGAGCAGAGAAGCGCCGAGTGTTTCCTTAAGGCTCTCATTAATGGAGAGCTGGAAATACTCGGTGGTGACCAGCTCAATTGGAACAAGCCGACAAAGCCGACGAGTGCAAAAGAAATGGACTTCCTCGTAAAGAAATACGAGGAAGAACAAGCCCTCTGGAATTCTCCAGAGACACCGATCCCACCGCCACCAACGCCGAAGAAGAAGAACAAGAAGATGTGGCGGAAGAAGGTTGCATCATCCGAGTCATCCACTCTGGGACCGGACGATGACAAGAGCAACTGAAGACAGGAGAAGTCCCGCTCGCGTACTTAAAAGCTGAGCTCTCACCGCGAGGAAAACCGGTATGTATCTCATATTTCCCTTCCAAATTTTTATTTTCCAATTGCATTGCATGTTTCCCTTTCCAAAATAAATGAACCACTTGAATAAAAATTTGAGAGAGAGTAGAAAAATTTTGCAAGCGCTTGGTTAAAAAATAATTGGACATATGCTGAAATTTGAATAGATGCTGAAATTTTTTTTTACCTAGGATGAGTGTAATTGGTAACTTTTATCATTTTCACTCCTTCTAGAACATCTCCAATTATTTACCATCACCACCAACCAGCAACAAACATGTCTACCCCACTAAAAATGGCTGCACACTCACCAATTATCACAAACATGGCAGCATGGGGGTGACTCCACAAAAATCCACTTTGGTCATGTCAATTTTGCATCCCACCTAACACAAACCACCAAATTTTCATGACCTAGTGCTGCACCCATTCAAGATTTTTGTGCTGGTGGGAGGCAGGTTGCGCATCCACTCAGGGAGAAGTGGCCAGGCCACCAGGGCCTGGTTCGCCCGAACAACCCTGTTCAGCCGAACCAGGGACCTGCCTCCCCTCGGCCTATAAATGCTGGAGGGGTTGCTTGCTTGCTTCACACACTTCAACACTCAGAAATTTTTGACCAGAAGCTCTCTCTCTCTCTCTCTCTCATTTCTTTGCTCAAGTGCTTGTTCTAGTTCTTCCAAAGTTCTAGCTCAAGTTTAGTTCTTTTGCATCTCTAGAGAAAAATCCCAAAAATATTTTGCTTTTGTTGTGATCATTGTGCTGAAATTTTGGACGATTTTGTGGTGGTCATCGACACCCACAAGAACGACTAACCATTTGTAGAGGTTTTCATCCCCGCAAGAACGACTAACTTTCCCGAACGACTGACTTGATTTTATTGTGCTAACCATTTATATTCAGTCCTTCGGGTAGTTGTTTTTGCACTAACCTTTTGCAGGAACATGTCGAAGCTCATTGCCGCGCTCCGTCGTTCGACCCGGCTTAACCGCCGTACGGACGATGCTGGGAGCTCCCCAGCTCCGTCCCGAGGCTCAAGCCGGATGGACACGGATGAGCACGAGGCAGCCGGCTCGGGATGGGGCAATGCCACACCCCCGGCCAGGCAGCTCTTGAGCGAGAACGACATCAACCTCAAGTCGGAGAGGGAACGGAACACCTTCAACGAACTGCGGCTAAAGACGTTCGAGCACACCCGTGTCTTTGAGCAGGACCTGCTCAGGGTCACGGGAATGGACGAAGAATTCAAAGAGGTTTTCCACGCCATCGGCTGGGAAAATTTCTGGCACATCAATGAACAAGGTTCGTACCTTCTCACCATCGAATTTCTTTCGACTTTGGTTTCTGAGTCTGGGGGGATTCGTTTCCGATTTTTCAACCAAGAGTTCTTCCGCTCTTGGAAGGATTTGAGCTCGGGTCTCGGGTTTGCAAGTCGTTGTTCTTTAGACCCGAGCAAGGCTTTGAAAAGGTTTGATAGGGTAGGCTTTTGGAAAAAGATTTCGGGGAGTACCTGCTGCTGTTCCTGTCACTGAATCGGGGAAGATTC
>OAMR01000210.1:1736297-1766960 GCA_900205405.1 Echinochloa crus-galli | reverse complement strand
CACAGCCATGTTAATGAGCACAATGAAATTTTAACCAAAATACTGGACCATACTTCTATTAGAAGACAAATTGTTACATTGCTCATATCATATTGTTACAATTGAGATGCAATTATAAGTGTTTTATACAAATTCTATTAAAAGACATACAACAGTAAACATTTGAAATGTGAAACTTTTGAATTGCAGGAAATGAACTTATATCAGGCAAGTGATGGGTTCCAGGGTTCATATGGTTAGTTTAGTTGGGAGTTAGAGTCGAGTCGAGCTGTGCCTCGGAGGTTCCGGAGTCGTCTTCAGAAGCTCTGGTATTAGCTCTTGTATCTTTTACCTTTCTTTTGTATGACATTCATTTTATGAATATAGTCTCTACTTTATTCTACTTGTGCCTTATATAGTTGTTTCTACTTTAGTCTAGTTGCTTCTATATCGTGTTTAGACTATAGTCGGTTCTAGTTCCTAGTGCTCTTAGTTCTTGCTTAAGTCTCTGCCTTAATTGGTTCTTCGATTCTGCTCACACTAGCATTGACTTGTCATTGGGGTGTGAGTTCGAGTTGCTTGCTTCTGCTAGCGAAGTAAGTAGTTATTGATCTATGTAGGAGTGGTTCCTAGACTTGTCAGTAACCTTAGTTTCTGCCCGTCACAACGGAGGTGGTAGCCGTGAGGTGGTGACAGCCCTCTCGGTCTTTGTAGCCCATCACGTTAGTTCCGGTGTCCTAGGATGCTACAGCGTTAGGGTAACCGGCACCCCTTCTCCTACCTTTCTGTGTGTCGGAGGCTCTATAGTTCCCAAGAAAGACAGTAGACTTATTCCAGACCTACTAGTGCTGGCTCTTTAGCCGCTGTATCTCTAACCACTTGGCCTAGTTAGATAGAGTGCCCAGGAATCCTTTATCTCTTCTCGTTGTCCTCCCAACTATCTATACCTTCTCTCATTTATCCGAGCCTCCCTTGAGCTATGTGTGTCCGGTATATCCACTCCTATCCAATACCGTTACCCCCCTGTCTTGTTTAGTTGTGTACCCCTCTTTGATAGTCTCAAATAACTGTTCACTAGTATATCTTGCCAAAGCTTCCCTGCGGAAATATAAATTACGATACCCCGGGATACTCCCAGGTGAAGTGCTACAGCGGTGATTCTGTGCGCTTGCAGAATATTTACATATTTTACTAAGCCATAAGGAAAACCACTGAAACACTCCTTACCCCAGTACCAGGATTCTCAATTCTGATATTGGATCGTAAGAAGTGCCAACATTAATCCACCGCATGATACGACTTGTTTTATAATTACACCACCAACCCAGAATAGATCAATCTACCGCATGATATACTCTAAACATGGAAGGCTAAAAGCATTCTTTAATTTAGACAGGAGAAATTTACGATCACGTCTCATTAATGAAAGCATTGCCGAACACGGCTGTACAGCCGAATCGGGTTCCATGAAGAAGGAACAAACGTTGTCTTTGTTAGATCATGAGCCATGCGGTGGGCTAAGGTTTAGCTTGAAGCAAGCTATCGAATTTATTAGATTTTGGCAATGTCTAATAGATTCATCAATTTATCTTGTGTTGTTTGGGTTTTACTTTATGTTTAATTCATATAACACTCTCTTTGCCCAATTAGATTGACTCGAGGTCGGCTATAGAGAGATAGTGGTTTATTTGTTGTATTACGAATCAAAGCCGATTCTAATCAATCTAAATTGGGCAAAAAGAGTGTTATATGAATTAAACATAAAGTAAAACCCAAACAACACAAGATAAATTGATGAATCTATTAGACATTGCCAAAATCTAATAAATTCGATAACTTGCTTCAAGCTAAACCTTAGCCTACCGCATGACTCATGATTTAACAAAGAAGCCTTCTCATACCAAGCTTAAATCCACCGCATGATACTAAGCATGATACAAGAAATTTACATCTTAGTTCAAATAATGTATATTTTGATGTATTTTTTCTATTTCATGACTATTTGAAACTAGCTTTTATCATCTCTCCCCCACCCATATTTAATCCCTATTTTCCATGGTCCCGAATGACGTTTCAAAAAAGTTAAAGAAAAAAAAGATAAAAGAGGACACGGAAAAAGAGAATGGGTCAATGTTTTACGGCACCGGAAAACAAATGACGAAAAGGAAAAGAGAACGCGAATGGAGAATCCTAAAATGGAAAGATGACGACCGAGAGTTAACAAAAAGGGAAAAAACACCTGGTCGGACGATCGACCGCACGGAACCCTCCGTGCGGTCGACCGCAAACCAGTGAGCCTCCCTTTCCACGGCAGTGCATCCGAAGCAGTAATAGCCTCACAAGTATCAGCACGAGGTGCTGAAACCTCATTTCACACGGCTGGATGCTGTCTACAAGAGCTGACCATCGAGTCTGTGCATCTTGAGAAACTTGGTATTAGCGTCCAGATGCATCCTGTAGCATCTACTTTTTTCCTCACGTCAGAGGTACGTGTAATAGAGATCGATACAAATTCTACACTGGGCATCAGCCAGCAGATCAGTAAAAAGTATACCCGCAAAAAAAAGTATATATGCTAAATTGCTAATCAGAAGAATCCGAGTCAATACTTAGTAAATTCTTCCAGTCAGGTCATTGTCATTCGACCTTCTGATGACTGAAGCTGCACATAAGGAATCAAATACAGTAGTAAATCTCCTAGGAGAAATGCAGACATGGTTACCAACCAAATTAGTGACTGAATTCAAACTGTCAGAAGCCACGGTTTCTAATACACTTGGCAGTCACGGGCGGTGATAAAATTGTAGCTTTTTTTTTAGATAATGGAATTTTATTCCGGCTTCTACAAAACGTACACAAAGTTAACGTGACGAAAGCCATTGTGAAGCTATGTGCATTCCTCAATGCAATTTCTCAAAAGGTGATCAATCCAGACCATTTAGATCAACTACAGAACGACGTGGTGCAATGTCTTGTCAGCTTTGAGATGATATTTCCACCATCCTTCTTCAATATCATGACACATCTATTGGTTCACCTCGTCAAAGAGATTCGTATATTGGGCCCAGTATTCCTACACAACATGTATAGACAATGCATGTACGGGGACCCCCACGCTCAGGCGTTCCGTGATGGCCTTAGGACGTTTCTCGATGCCGCCGAGGCTAACAGGACGCCGTCCGGTTTCATGTTCTGCCCATGCACCCATTGTAAAAAAATACAATAAAGACAATAACAGCTATATATGTTTCAGACTTGGTGGAAAGGGCACACTAGGGAGAAGATCGATGGTGATCAAGGACGTTGAGACATTTCGTAAAGCGCACCTCACAGTTTTGCAACAATCAACCTTAGTTGCTCTGTACATCGAGGAGCAAATGCAGATTCTCAGGGACGAAAACTCAACAAAGTCTACGGCCTTCATCCAGCGTCTGCACAATGGTACTTTCGCCGATTGGTTGCGAAGACGTCTTATGGGTGTCGAGGGCATTGATGTGCAGCTAGCTTTTGTAGCTAGAGGTCCATCGAGCACGATCTTGACATTCCATTGCAAAGAGGGGCTAAAGAAGTTGGGTAGCACACTTGAACTTCTGCAGTGGAAGGCAGCAAATGGTGTTACTGATAAGGGTTTCGAGGAGCTACTGAAACTCGTAAAGAAGATTCTTCCAGAGGGTAACAAATTGCCATCGACGACGTATCAAGCAAAACGTGTTGTTTGCCCTCTCGGTTTGGAGGTGCAGAAGATACATGCGTGTACTAATGACTGTATCCTCTATCGCGGACAGTACGAACACTTGGATCGTTGTCCGGTTTGCACCTGCGCGCGATACAAGATCCGCTGTCACACAAGTTTTTTATGTGAAGGACATGCCTAGCAGACCGAAGAAAGGGGTGGATAAGAAAGGTGGGGGTAATCAATTGGACCCATCACAAGACGAGCCAAAGCGTCATATAGTTCTTCCTGGAAAGAGAAAAATCGTAGGTGTTGAGGACAAGACGGATGAAGATTATGATATGCTCGATGGCCGGCCTCCATTCTCAGTGGCTGATGACCCAAGCATCCTGTTAGCGGCGGAGGAGACACCGTATCTACGGCGTGATCACAATCAAGGAACATTTGTAAAGAGGAAGTTTATTAGTGTCCGAGTAAACGATGATGCCATGTAATTTCTATTGATTTATAGGATTTTCTAACATTTTATATTGATTTTCTAGTAATTTATAAGATTTTCTAGCATTTTATATTGATTTTCTAGCATTTTATATTGATTTTCTAGCATTTTATATTGATTTTCTAGCTTATTTTATATGATTTTCTATTAATTTGTAAGATTTTCTAGTAATTTGTAAGATTTTCTAGGAATTTATAATATTTTCTATTAATTTATATGATTTTATACTAATTTATATGATTTTCTACTAATATATATGATTTTCTATTAATTTATAATTTTTTCTATTAATTTATATGATTTTCTATTAATTTATATGATTTTCAATTAATTTATAAGATTTTCTATTGCGGAGGCTCCCGCGTCGCCGGCACGGTGTCCTTGAGCGCGGCGGCGGGAGGCGCTAAACAAGACGGGGGATAAACGGTATTGGATAGGAGTGGATATACCGGACACACAGCTCAAGGGATACTTGGATAGATGAGAGAAGGTATAGATAGTTGGGAGGACAACGAGAAGAGATAAAGGATTCCTGGGTACTCTATCTATCTAGGCCAAGTGGTTAGAGATACAGCGGCTAAAGAGCCAGCACTAAAAGGTCCGGAATAAGTCTATTGCCTTCCTCGGGGACTACAGGTCCTCCGACACGCAGAAAGGGATGAGAAGGGGTGCCGACTACCCTAAACCTTGGGTCCTAGGACACCGGAACTAACGTGATGGGCTACAAAGACAAAGAGGGCTGTCAGCACCTCACGGCTACCACCTTCCGTTGCCACGGGCAGAAACTAAGGTTACTGACAAGTCTAGGAACCACTCCTACACAGATCAATAACTACTTACTTCGCTAGCAGAAGCAAGCAACTCGAACTCACACCCCAATGACAAGTCAATGCTAGTGTGAGCAGAATCGAAGAACCAATTAAGGCAGAGACTTAAGCAAGAACTAAGAGCACTAGGAACTAGAACCGACTATACTCTAAACACAATAAAGAAGCAACTAGACTAAAGTAGAAGCAACTATATAAGGCACAAGTAGAATAAAGTAGATAACTATATTGATAACTCAAATGTCATACAAAAGATAAAGTAAAAGATACAAGAGCTAATACCAGAGCTTCTGAAGACGACTCCGGAACCTCCGAGGCACAGCTCGACTCGACTCTAACTCCCAACTAAACTAACCTACTCTACTAGAAATGAAGTGGAAGAGCTCCTTGGCTTGAGTGTGTCTAATGAGCAGCTTTGGCCTTCAATTTATAGCTCCAAGGGTCGGTTGAGAGGAGTGGCAGCCAAGCAAGGAGGCAGAGGCGGTTGCCCGGCCGTTCGGCCGAAGGGGTCGGTTCGGCCGAACTGCCCAGTTCGGCCGAACCGCCCCCGCTTCCCAAAACCGCCATAGGGGAGGAATCCTAGCCCTTGTATTGGAAATATTAGAAGAAAATATTAGAAATATATATGCTTCATATGTATTGAAAATATTTGAAAATATTATAAATTTATTATATTGGAAATGAGGTGTATTGGAAATGCGGTGTATTGGAAATGCTTCATTCTGGAAATGCTTCATATGTATTGAAATATTAGAAAATATTATAAATTTATTTTATAGGAAATGCTTCATTCTGGAAATGCTTCATATGTATTGAAATATTAGAAAATATTAGAAATTTATTATATTGGAAATGCTTCATTCGGGAAATGCTTCATATGTATTGAAATATTAGAAAATATTAGAAATTTATTATATTGGAAATGAGGTGTATTGGAAATGCGGTGTATTGGAAATGCTTCATATGTATTGAAATATTAGAAAATATTATAAATTTATTTTATTGGAAATGCTTCATATTGGAAATGCTTCAGATGTATTGAAATATTAGACCCGGATAGCAAACTCGTTCGTCACGCAACCGAACCCTTAACAAACCACTTCGCGTCGCGTACCCGAACCCCTTAGCGAATCCGTTTTTCGTGCACCGACCCCGTTAGCGAATTTGTATGCTTAGTATATATTTCTTATTAAAACTATATTTATCATATGTAATAGGTAGAAAAGAATATGATAAATACAAATGAAAAAAAATGTCAAATAGTATGCACCGGTGTTAAAGGCCGGTTTGGAAACTGGCGCCAAACGAAATTTGGGGGCCTTTAGCACCGGATTTCGTTTGGCACCTGTTACGGCCTTTAGCACCGGGTGTACAAGACCCGGTGCTAAAGGTCCTTTAGCACCGGGTGGTGGGAAGACCCGGTGCTAAAGGGGGGGCCTTTAGCACCGACAGGTCTTGAACAGGCTATTTGAGTAGTTTGTATTAGGGATGGTTGAATAATAAAAGTAGCTCCCGCAACAATCGAAATTCTTTCCGTCACGTTTGGATTTTTGCGGAAGCATCGATGATATTGAACACCTTGATTGCCGATTCAGTTCATCCCTAGTCTGTCTTGAACAAGTTGTCTCAGTAGTTTGTACCAGGGATTATTGAATTTCGGCAATAAAGTTTATCGGTCGATCGAGCACGATCTTGACATTCCAAGGATACGACATCAATGGGTATACATTTTACACAAGAGCCCAGGACAAGAAAAGCACCAACCAAAACAGTGGTGTCCGGATCGACGCGACAGACACCAATGGCAATACAAAATCATACTATGGAATCATAGAGGAGATATGGGAACTAGAGTACGGACCTTTGAAGATCCCACTGTTCAAGTGCCAATGGGTGAAGCTGACTGGAGGAGGTGTTAAAGTGTACCGATGTCATGAACCCTTTTGGTGAAATGAGCAGTAGTCATAGCACTTGGCCCGTGACTGTTTGTATCTACAACCTACCCCCCTGGCTCTGCATGAAGCGGAAGTTCATTATGATGCCAGTGCTCATCGAAGGCCCAAAGCAACCTGGCAACGACATTGATGTGTACCTAAGACCATTGGTTGACGAACTTTTACAGATGTGGAAGAATGAAGGTGTTAGCATGTGGGATGAGGACAAGCAGGAGCAGTTTGACATTCGAGCACTGCTTTTCATAAGCATCAACGACTGGCATGCACTAAGTAACCTATCAGGACAATCAAACAAAGGATATAAAGCATGCACTCACTATTTAGAGGAAACCGAAAGCATGTATCTCCCCCGCCCAAGCCAGCTGAACACTTAGGCGCTGTGTTCATGCTGCTCGGCCGTGGGAGGGGAGGTGCTGCCCAAATTTTTTTCAAAATTTGTGAAGAATCTACTCATCTAAGGAGCACTACAAGGTACACTCTTTCATTCTCTAATGTTTTATTTAGCTTGTAATCCTTCTATGATTTAGAAATAGAGGGATTTGTGAATCAAAGTAAAGCTAGCTAGAGAGAGATTGTGTTCTTGGAGGAGAGAGAGGAGAGAGCTTGAGTTCATGGTGGAGAGAGTGTTCATGCATGTTGTGTTTTAAATGGAGAGAGAAGGCAAGCTAGTTAGTATTTTGTTTTGTATGACTTGTGAATAGTTGTAAGGCTTATAGTAATGTGGTTTTAGAAATTAGATTCGGTTGAATTTGGTTTTATGAAAATGATAAAAAATCAAGAAAAATAAGTTAAAATTGTGAAGTGTCCATGTTTTCCCAAATTTATTAGTCATATTTTACGCTAATTGATAAAATAATAAATTTGGTAACAATGAAAGAAGGCGTGTGACAAAATGTTAACTATAAGATGACTTTCTTTCAGGGACAGAGGGAGTACACGGTAATAGAGAAAATAGTGGTCCTCCTATGCATCTGTTACTGATTTATGGTTTGGTACAAAAGATATTACTCCACTAAACAGAAAGCACTTAAAAGAGTTCCATCATTGCCATGCAAGAGGACAACGACACGTTCTTAGCGAATCAACTTTTTGATATTGTAACCCAACCAATGTCCATGGATGAAGTGTTGGGGATCATTGGAAGGCCCGAAAATGTTGAAGGGGCCGCCAATGTCCAAGGGACTACTGAAAGGGCCGGTAACGAGCCCTCGTCTAGTCAGGTGTATATATATATAACATAAATTTGTACTGTACATGTCAATTATGTATACCATCTCAATATCATCTCGTATATATGTAATTTGTGTAGGCCACCTCTGCTTCTACAAGTCGAGCTAAGAAATCAAAACGATAGACCACGAAGAAGCTGAAGGATGTCAAGTTACACATCACCCGAGTGGAGGATGACGGGGAGCCAGTTGAGCCCCCAAAAGTGGCCAAGAAATTTGTATCTCAGTGCGGGGTAATTGTACGGGACAATGTGCCCATTAGTATCAGAAAATGGAAGTCCACGGACCCCACTGAGGAGTACGTGCTCCCCGATACAGAGAAGGAGATGCTATGGAGGGAATTAAAGGCAATATTCGACTGGCCTAGCACTCATGAAGCAGAACTGAGGGATTGGACAATGAAGAAGATGGCAGTTCTGTTTCAGCTCTTTTGTGGTTGATTGGGAGAGACTTGGGGTTAGTGTGACAGCCCGGCTCTTTGTGAGCATCTCAACGGAGACGTAGCTCCTTTGTGGAGTGAACTTCGGTAGAAAATCCTTTGTCTCAACTTTCATTCTTGTTCATATTGTTTCTATATCTTGATTTATCCCGATCTACTTATTTGTGGCTATACTCTGATATTGATCATATATAGAAGGTTCCTTACATCATTTGTGAGCTTTGTATTCAAGTAGAATCGTCAAAAGGTGATGTGCGTGGTGCTACTCAGGTGCTCTAACCACCAAACTAGAGGCATTTTCACTCACAAGCCTCTTTTCATTAATTTCGAATTGGAAATGGGCTCTTTATCAAAGTTAGATAGATAGTTTCAGGAAATAATCTGAACATATTTTTGAGAATTTTGCACCTACTTTTTCCGTTTGCAAAAAAAAACTTTAACTTGATGAATAGACCTAGTCCAATCACTTGATTATGCTTGACTCAGCTATCATAGCATATTATGGCTATATATCAGCGATTGCCAAATCATGCTTATCATATGTGCGATCGGTTGACTTTTGCAACAAAAGTCAGTCGGGCGAGCATTTGCAACAAAAATATTTTGTGGAATTCGATCAGACTCGGAGTAACATACGTGATGGTCCTTGTAATTTTCCGTAAATATATCGAGTCCGAAAATCGGAATGCAGTCCTTCCCTTACTTCATTTTCTTTTCTTTTGGTAGAGCCAGCAACATTTTTTTTATTATTCCCTTCATCTCTTAACACGTGCTTACGATTCGAGATTTACACCATTATAATTATAATTCCATGATTTCCTTCGCAGTCACTCACGGGATGAAGGTTTTTATTGGTTGTCCGGTCTGATGCGTTCCAACACTGCTGCTAGTCCGAAACAGCACAAAATAGATGCCCAATAAGCAAGAACTAGAAGCACTAAGAACTAGAACTGACTATAGTCTAAACACAATACAGAAGCAACTAGCAAGTAGAGGCAACTATATAAAGCACAAGTAGAATAAAGTATCTAAAGTTTCACATCACTCGAGTGGAGGATGACGAGGAGCCAGTTGAGCCCCCAAAAGTGGCCAAGAAATTTGTATCTCAGTGCGGGGTAATTGTACGGGACAATGTGCCCATATTTGCGAATCAAAGTAAAGCTAGCTAGCTAGAGAGAGCTTGTGTTCATGGAGGAGAGAGAGGAGAGGAGATGCTATGGAGGGAATTAAAGGCAATATTCGACTGGCCTAGCACTCATGAAGCAGAACTGAGGGATTGGACAATGAAGAAGATGGCAGTTCTGTTTCAGGATTTCAAGAAGAAGTTGTACTCTAACCGGAGAGGCCCCGGAACCTGATAAGTATAAGAAGATCAATGATCAGGAATGGGAAGCATTCCTCGAGTACAAAAAATCCGAAGAGGGTGCAACAGCTAGCGCTAGAAACGCTGGAAACGCCGCAAATAAGAAGTACTCCCATAAGATGGGTTCGGGAGGTTACAAGGCAAGCATCCCTAAATGGGAGAAGATGGAAGAAGATCTATATGCTAGAGGCATCACTCCAGCGACACATGACTGGCCCACAAGGACCAAGCATTGGTACTATGGTCATGGAGGCACCCTAAGCCCAATCGACGGCTCCTTAGTTTTTCCCGAGGACTTGCGAGAACTAGCTCAGCGTCTCCTCGATATCCTCAGCGCATCTGAGAGGGGAGAGTTTGTTGCTGATAGAGACAGAGATGAGCTAACCTATGCCTTAGGGAACAAGGAGCATCCTAGACGGACGCGCGGCATAGGCACAAGCATCTCATGGAAGAAAGGTTTCCAAGAGCACGTCGGCACCTATAGGAGCCGTTCGAGGAAGAAGGCCGAATATGAGCAGAGGGTGAGGGACCTAGAGCAAACGGTTGCCGCCCAGGGCTCAAAGCTCCAAGAAATGGAGTCAGAGATGGAGCGGCCGATGAAGGTAGCATGGTTGCAGATACAACAAGCCACTGGCGGGACCGGTTCCACAGAGCGTGCACCTCTCGAACAAGCCGCAGGCGGGACCGAGTCGACAGAGCATGCACCTCTCCAAGACGCGGCCGCGGCCCTTATTAGCTCTCCACAACAATATCAAAGCACTCACGCTTCTACACAGGCCGCCCAACTGGTCCGTTATCCCGTGGATGAAATAACTCAACGGACTGCGTGCGAGCTTGTCATCAGGCAGAAGAACTGTTGGCACTTCTTACGATCCAATATCAGAATTGGGGAATCCCGATACTGGATGCAAGGAGTGTTCAGTGGTTTTCCTTATGGCTTAGTAAAATATATAAATATTCTGCAAGCGCACAGAATCACCGCTGTAGCACTTCACCTGGGAGTATCCCGAGGTATCGTAATTTATATTTCCGCAGGGAAGCTTTGGCAAGATATACTAGTGAACAGTTATTTGAGAATATCAGAAAAGGGTACACGACTAGACAAGACCGGGGGATAACGGTATTGGATAGGAGTGGATATACCGGACACACACAGCTCAGGATACTCAGGTAAGGGAGAGAAGAGATAGATAGCTGGGAGGACAACGAGAAGAGATAGAGGACTCCTGGATTCTTTATCTACCTACGTCACTCTAGCTTAGAGATACAGCGGCTACAGAACCAGCACTAGGAAATCTGGGATAACTCTAATGTCTTAGCTTCGGGACAAGGGAACCGGTGAACACACAGAAAGGGATGAGAAGGGGTGCCACTATTTCCCAACTGGGGAATCCTACGGACCGGAACTAACGTGATGGGCTACGAAGACCGAAAGGGCTGTCACCACCTCCCGGCTACCACCTCCGTTGCGACGGGAATAAACTAAGGCCACCGACTAGTCTAGGAACCACTCCTACACTAGGCAACGACTACTTACTCTGCTAGCAAGAGCAAGCAACCTTGTCAATACTCTTGGTGACAATTCACCTCCAGTATCAAGCAAGATCGAAGAACCAGCCAAGACAAAGACTTAAACAAGACTACAAGCACTAGAACTATAACTGACTATAGTCTAAACAAGATATATTTGCAACTAGGATAAAGTAGAAGCAAGATATAAATGACAAAGGCAAAGTGATAAAGATAACTATATTGATAACTCAAAGTCTTGCAAAAGGAAAAGGTAAAAGATACAAGAGCTTATACCAGAGCTTCTGAAGACGACTCCGGAACCTCCGAGGCAAAGCTCGACTCAACTCTAACTCCCAACTAAACTATCCTAACTCTACTAGAATGAAAGTGGAAATGAGCTCCTTGGCTTGGTGTGTGTTACAAGAGAAGTGCGACCCTCTATTTATAGCTCAAAAGGTCGGTTGTAGGCAGGGTAGCAGCCAAAGCAACCAGAGGTGGCAGAGAGGCGGTTCGCCCGAACCGAGGGATGCACCACCTCGGCCACCAAGGGCCAGGATGCAGCCCCAGGATCGGTTTGGCAACTGGGGGCGGTTCGGGTGAACCCCCCAGGACCACCCTGGGCTGCCTCCTTGCTGCGTGGACTTGTGTTGGTTCTGCCCAGGATGAGTTGGTATGGCCCGGGATGACTTGGCATGGCTCGGGATGAGTTGGCGGTCATTCACATGGCGAATGATGTGTTCGTTTGGTTGGCGGTGACGTGGACGGCTCCTGGTGGCCTGTACGGATAAGGGGGATAACCGGCCGAACATGTCGTTCGGCCGTTTCTGTCATTTCCGACCCCTATAGCACGTATTTCGTGATATTGTACCTGCAAACATGACACTCACCAAAACTCGTGGAACTTTATTAGAAATAAAACCTAAGTGCAACGAATGTTGCATAGTCTCTCATTTTATTCCGAGTATTGGTGGTCGAATTTGGGTTGTAACAACCGCCAACAAGCTCCCCCAAGCTAGCCTCTTTGCTCGTCCTCGAGCAAAGTTGCGAACTTAGGCTCGGTGGATCAGGAGTTGCTACAATGTCATTTCTTTCGCAGGTAACTTTATAAACAACTAGTACTCAAAAATACTTGAATCATAGGTAAAGTTTTCAATTCACCTTTTTACCTATGGGGCTTATAGCAATCTCCTTATCTTGGGCGGTTGAAAGAATGAACAGATTAACTTAGTTTTATTCCACTCTACTCTTTTCAGGATCCTATCTCGGAGTTTTCACCCTTTTGTGAGAGATAAGTAGTTCCTCATTGGCTCACTCAATCGCTCAAGTGTATTTAAATCCTCTCCAAAGGCTTTGCCTTCTTTTCATCCTGACATCTAATTTGGCTTTTGTGTGGTTCAGGGACAAAGGATGAAGGCATACAAGCATCTTATATTTTGCTAAGTCAAAAACCGGATCTTAGGAGAATCAAATCACACCCTAGATCGAGAAGTGCAAGTGTGTGGAGTATATGGAGTGGAATATGTAGAGTGGAATTTGGCGGAATTTCATGGATTAATTCTTCCTCTCCTTGATTTATTTTTCGAGAGCATGGGCTATCTTTTATTCATATTTTTGCCATGCCTTTTTGGCATGCTTTTCTTTTGATCATATTTTTGCCATGTCTTTTGACATGCTTTTCTTTTTCTCATATTTTTGCCATGCCACTTGGCATGCTTTTCTTTTTCTTTTGCATAGCCCATGCCTCTACTTCACAGATATTTGGAGAGGGAATCAAAGAACATGAAACTTTATTTATGGAATGGAGGATGGCATGGTTTTTGCTAACTCCCAAAGTAGGAATTGCAAGTGAGAGGTGGAGTGTATGTGAATCTTGATCTTAGAAGCATGAAAGATTCCTCACTAAGGTCACAACAATTTGGCAAAGCTCACTAAGATGACAAGCAGCATATGGTAGAAAGCTTTTGAAACTAATCCTACCATATGGCTCTGGTAGGTATTTTGACCAATGAGGAACTTTGTTTTATTTTTGAAAGCATAAACAACCGAGATTTTCACCATACTAAGAGCAAGGATAAAATTTAACCAAGTCTCACTATATCAATTCCCACAACAACCTAGACTTGGAATGAAGCATGTGCTCCCACAAGGTTTTTAGGTTCATTGTTACTCTTGCCAAATAACTCAAGCACAATCAAGTGACTAATTGAAACAAAGTACTTGCAAACTTAATGATAGAGCAACTATTCATCATTTCCAAGGTGAGAGGCATATGATTCATTCCATGCATAGTTGGGAGTTATTTTATTCAAGGGAAATATTGGAGTTATTTTATTCAAGGGAAATGTTGATTAAGGGAAATATTTTTGGTCTTTTCTTCTCTCTTTTTTTTTCAATGCAACTAACATAAACGGGAAATGAAAGGGAAAGGAAATCAAAGTGCTGGGTCGTTTTGAACGTACCTGGCGGGGGTCCTCCCCCAAGCTAGGACTTCTCACTGGTAGGGATTGAGCCTTGAAAGGTACTGGCTCAGCTGCTCCGCTTGCTCGTGGACATCATGCTGGATAGACGCCACCATCCCTTAATTCTCCTGATGGTACTGAGAATGGCGGGCTAGCGTGTCTTGAATTGGAGATAGTCTTATCCAGTTTGACTAACCCTTTCAGCTGACAGCAGCTCCACATTACTAGAGACTTCCCATGACTGCTAGAAGAAACTCCTAACCAGATTACACATGCATGCTATGATAGGATAAGTCTTAGTGGCACCTAGTTATCTATATTTCCTATGTTACCCTTACAGACCCATATTTCCTATTTTACCCGTATGTATTCCAACTATATATGTATCGGAACTGCCATATTTCGCTGCTACTTCCACTTATAAACAAGCTCTTTGGCTGGCTCGGCTGCTTGCCGATCTTCTTGGCAGAGATGCTGAAGCAGTGGAGCTCAGGGTGGACAGCAAGTCTTCTCTGGCGAAGAACCCTGTCTTCCACAAGCGCAGCAAGCACATCAGGAGCTGCTTTGGAGGAAGGAAGTGGCAAGGCGAACTACATCACCACTCAATATCAGCTCGCTGTCCTCCTGACTAAGTCAGGAGAGTCAAGTTCCAGGAACTTCGCTGCAGGATCGGGATGGTTCACCTGCCACGCAAGACTTAGGGGGAGATTGATAGGATAAGTCTTAGTGGCACCTAGTTATCTATATTTCCTATTTAACCCTTATGGATCCATATTTCCTATTTTACCCTTACGTATCCAAACTGCCATCTATTGGGCTTGAGAAATGAGAAAATCTTTATTGGGCCAACATGCTAAGCTAGTGCATCTATATGACAAGATTATTCCCAGCACCTTGCAACATGCTACTGATAAAACAACAAAAAACGTATGACAATAATATCTAAACTACAACAGAAGTTGAAGAATAATACCTCCAATCCGATGTGTCATTCTTGTCCATTGCTTGAGATC
The DNA here is from genome assembly GCA_900205405.1 of Echinochloa crus-galli. Classification (NCBI taxonomy): domain Eukaryota; kingdom Viridiplantae; phylum Streptophyta; class Magnoliopsida; order Poales; family Poaceae; genus Echinochloa; species Echinochloa crus-galli. The sequence continues at coordinate 1,752,012 of OAMR01000210.1, read as the reverse complement.
CTATGTCAAGCTGCTGCGACAATGGCCCCATATCAAAATCTTTGCTTTCCACGGTTGGTGTTCGATACTACAAAAGAAGCATCATGCAATGAAACTTCAGCACAAACACAACATAATATAGTATAGATGAAATTAAATCAAATTGGACATCCAGAACATCTCTTTACAAGTTCTGTTTAGTAGGAAGTGATTCATATATTATTACCATTATGAGCTAACATTCACGAAATCAAATCTTAAAAATGAGTAACAAACTGAATCTGAATCTATAAACTATTTTCTATCATATGCAGTAGCATCAAGCAACCAAGATTGAGATTAAATCAAGACACATCATGATTCATGAGTAATTCCTCTTGGTAACTGAATTACCACAATAATATTAAATCAGGAATGGACATAGAAAATGAAATCTGAACTTGATGCAAGCATACATAATGAATTTTCTGACACACAAGGAAACATAGATACTAGGTCGCATGCTTTTGACGGGTGCTGCTTTCGGCCTATGCATTCTTGTTTACTATGGATTCACGATCACGACTCACCCTTCATATATTTTTCACATTATATTTGTAATCGATAATCGGTTATGGATATGTGCTGCTTTGCTTTGCGTAGATAAAGACCGATCTATCGTCACGATGACGTCATGCGGTCGGCAATGCGATCTTTCTTACGTGCTTTTGCCGAATACGTACCGAATGCATGGATTATTGATAGATAGCTCGCCCATAGCTATATATCGATCAAGATTGACTTTGTAAGCCGCAAATATGGAACTGTCTGGTACCGACCGACACGTTCCAGGTTTTTTGTATCTAAACATTTTTTAAATAATCTTGGTGGCACTTGGCCACAGCCTAATTGCCTAGCCATCATATTCGGCTGATAGTACTCAAAGGTACTCTGAACCAGCCTTCCTCCACAAAATTCGGCTGGCAGAATACAGGGCCGAATGAAAGAATTAAAAATGGCTGTGGATTGTGCATCTGTACATCCAATTTCAAAACTAAACTCACAAGGGAGAGTAAGATTGTCATTGTCAGAATAAGGGAACCAAAGTAAGAGATGTGAGACAGCCAGTGAGAAACCATGTCTTTAACAGGAGAATAAGGAATTTGCTTAACCATGGCATAAAGAACTCGCAACTCGATGGTGTTGACGGGGCGCAAATCTGCCCGGGGGAATACCGTCATAGACACCCAACGATGCATGAAACGCAAAGTGGGGTTATGGATACTGTTCGTGCGGGGCGCATGACAGTTGGTGTTCCCTGAAATCTTTTTCCAAAAGCCTACCCGATCAAACCTTTTCAAAGCCTTGCTCGGGTCTAAAGAACAACGACTTGCAAATCCGAGACCCGAGCTAAAATCCCTCCAAGAGCAGAAGAACTCTTGGTTGAAAAATCGGAAACGAATCCCCCCAGACTCAGAAACCAAAGTCGAAAGAAATTCGATGGTGAGAAGGTACGAACCTTGTTCATTGATGTGCCAGAAATTTTCCCAGCCGATGGCCTGGAAAACCTCTTCGAATTCTTCGTCCATTCCCGTGACCCTGAGCAGGTCCTGCTCAAAGACACGGGTGTGCTCGAACGTCTTTAGCCGCAACTCGTTGAAGGTGTTCCGTTCCCTCTCCGACTTGAGGTTGATGTCGTTCTCGCTCAAGAGCTGCCTGGCCGGGGGTGTGGCATTGCCCCATCCCGAGCCGGCTGCCTCGTGCTCATCCGTGTCCATCCGGCTTGAGCCTCGGGACGGAGCTGGGGAGCTCCCAGCATCGTCCGTACGGCGGTTAAGCCGAGTGGAACGACGGAGTGCAGCAATGAACTTCGACATGATCCTGCTAAAGGTTAGTGCAAAAACAACTACCCGAAGGACTGAATATATATGGTTAGCACAATAAAATCAAGTCAGTCGTTCGGGAAAGTTAGTCGTTCTTGCGGGGATGAAAACCTCCACAAAAGGTTAGTCGTTCTTGTGTGTGTCGGTGACCACCACAAAATCGTGCAGAAATTCAGCACAAAGATCACAACAAAAGCAAAATATTTTTGGGATTTTTCTCTAGAGATGCAAAAGAACCAAACTTGAGCTAGAACTTTGGAGGAACTAGAGCAAGCACTTGAGCAAAAAAATGAGAGAGAGAGAGAGATTTCTGGCCAAAAGTTTCTGAGTGTAAGAGTGTGTGAGAGCCACCAATTTATAGGCCGAGGGGGGCATCCTTGGCCGTTCGGCCGAAGGGCCTGGTTCGCCCGAACCAGGTCTGGTGGCCAGCCCACCCCCATGTGGGTGCAGCACCCATTTTGCTTTGCTTTTACTCCAAAATTATGTGGCCAACATTTCCCTAGGTCATGTGAGTGGATTTTAGTGGTAGGTAAGATGGAAATGTGAGTAGGTGAGATGCAATTTTGACATGACCCAAAGTTGGAAATTAGTGGAGTCACCCCCATGCTGCCATGTTGGTGATTATTAGTGAGTATGCAGCCATTTTTAGTGGGGTAGACATGTTTGTTGCTGGTTGGTGGTGATGGTAAATAATTAGAGATGTTCTAGAAGGAGTGAAAATGATAAAAGTTACCAATTACACTCACCCTAGGTACAAATTTCAGCATAAGTCCAATTATTTTTAACCAAGCTTGCAAAAAAATTTTTCTACTCTCTCTCAAATTTTTATTCAAGTGGTTCATTTATTTTGGAAAGGGAAACATGCAAATGCATTTGAAAAATTAAAATTTGGAAGGGAAATATGGCATACATACCGGTTTTCCTCGAGGCGAGAGCTCAGCATTTAAGTCCGCGAGCGGGACTCCTCCTGTCTTCAATTGCTCTTGTCATCGTCCGGTCCCGGAGTGGATGACTCGGACGATGCAACCTTCTTCCGCCACATCTTCTTCTTCTTTTTCTTCGGCGTTGGTGGCGGTGGGATCGGCATCTCCGGAGAATTCCAGAGGGCTTCCTCTTCCTCGTACTTCTTTATGAGGAAGTCCATTTCTTCTGTAGTCGTCGGCTTTGTCGGCTCGTTCCACTTGAGCTGCTCACCACCGAGTATTTCCAGCTCTCCATTAATGAGAGCCTTGAGGAAACACTCGGCGCTCCTCTGCTCCGGCGTGAGTGGCTTTGCCTTCCGTTCCTCCCCGGGTTGGAACTTGAAGTAGGTCAACCTTCCGTCGATACGGAACGAGATTTCTCTCGCATCCATATCGATTCTAGCCCAGGAGGTGTTCAAGAACGGCCGGCCCAACACAAGGGGAAACGAGCAATCGTTCCCCGTGTCGAGGACAACGAAGTCCACAGGGACATATCGTCCCCAAATTCGGACGGGTACGTTCTCAATCACCCCCTCGGGGTAGCGGATGGTGGAGTCTGCGAGCTGTACCTGGGCAGTTGTAGGTGACAAAGTAGGGTAGCGTAACTTTTTAAATAGTACCTTGACATGATGTTGACGCTTGCCCCCAGATCACAGAGTGCGTCATCAATGCTTCACTGTCTCGATGGAAGGTTCTGGTTGCCCCGGAATCTTCCCCGATTCAGTGACAGGAACAGCAGCAGCTAACTGAGCGACTTGAGTTTCTATCATTTTATTAAAGCTCAGTTGACTTTTCATGGCAGAAGCGAACGATTCCATCCTAGAGTCTATGTTTTCCAGAGTTTTATCATTGGCAGCAAGCTTTTTGTTGATATTTTTAGTTATTTTCATCTGGCTAAACACAAGATCTCTAAGAGACGGCTGATTATTGAAAGAACTGGAATTGTATGAGCTACCTTGTTGTGGCCTCTCAAATGGGAGGTTTGGGCGCGAATTACAGCCTTGATTGTCGTAGTTGTTCGGTTGGTACCCGTTGTTGTTGGAGTTGTTGACGTAGTGGGCATCTTCTCGCATTTCGGGGCAGTCATCTGTCTCCCCGAATGGCCTGTGTTGCCACAGACTTCGCAGGTCATGCGAGCGTCCATGGCTTTCATCGTTTCTTGAGCAGGGGCCTCCAGCTTCTTCATCAGGAGGTCCATCTTGGCGGCGAGCATGTCCAAAGCTTCAACTTGATGAACTCCTCGGGTCTTCTGTCGAGTCCGGTCATCGGCCCAACCTTGATTCTCGACCATCTTCTCTATGAGAGCCTTCGCACGACTCTCCTCAAGAGAGAAGAACGAGCCTCCAGCAGCAGCATCCAGGTACTCACGGGCAGAGGCTCTCAGCCCGTGATAGAAAGTTTGGATTATGAACCAACTGAAGTGTGTGAGAGCAAGCAAGCAATGGGGGAAGCATTTATAGGCGCGAGGGGGCAGCAGGCCTGGTTCGGCCGAACTGCCTGGTTCGAGGAAACTAGAAATTTTGTTCCGGAGAGCGTTGGTTTTCCCAACCGGAAAGAATTTTAGCAGAAAAGCGCTAGTGCATTTGTCCCAGGAATCTATAGCCTCGCGGTTAGCATAAAACCATTGCTTCGCCTTGCCTAATAATGAGAATGGAAATAAACGAAGGCCAATGGCATCGATACTTACTCCGCGGATGGTGAAGGTGTTGCAAATCTCCAGGAAATGCTGGACATGAGCATTGACATCTTCGTGTGGCTTGCCGCAGAATGGGCTAGCCTGGACCATGTTGATGAGGGCTGGCTTCAGCTCGAAGCTACCATCTCCGACTAGCGGAGCTACTGGCGGAGCTGGTCCGACACGTACGTTCTCGCTTGAGGGAGCGGAGAACTCACGGATCGTCTTGCTGGCCATCCTCGGTGTAGCCTGGTCAATGACGGGAAGGACTGGGTTCGTCGGAAGGAGTTGCTTCTAAGGAGGCACAACACGGGGTCGTACTTTCCTCACAAGTGACTCCGGATTTTCTTGGAAGGTTGACGGTAGCTGGAAACCAGTCATGCACTGCTCTGTTCCACAAAGACCAACGAACAGAGCAAGGATAAACCCGCTTGAGTAGCGGTACTCAACTAAGATAGCTCAAGATAAAAATTCAAAAGTAATCTAGCCAAAGACTTCCCCGGCAACGGCGCCAGAAATGCTTGTTGGCACTTCTTACGATCCAATATCAGAATTGAGAATCCTGGTACTGGGGTAAGGAGTGTTTCAGTGGTTTTCCTTATGGCTTAGTAAAATATAGAAATATTCTGCAAGCGCACAGAATCACCGCTGTAGCACTTCACCTGGGAGTATCCCAAGGTATCTTGTTGCTTATAATTCACAGTTTGAAAACATTAATTCCAATCTATGCTGACGCGGGCTTTATTTATTGCTTAACATATGCAGAATGGAGATTCAAAAATGTCGCAGATCCGGGATATATGACGTTGGTTTCGTGGATCCTCGAAGGATAAGTGAAGAAATGATATTGATGAATCCTGAGGAAACATATGGAAACCTATACAAATATATTAAGAAACAAAATTACTGCGACTCCATACTAATCCCGTACAACATCGAGTGAGTACATACACAGGCTTCTTCTTCTTATACTGTCTGTGTACTATTTCATTTCTGATTATAATGTATACATGTGCACAGATTCCACTGGTTCTTAATAATATTGTGTCCTGACCGGGGTGTCGTGAACGTCTTTGATTCGTTGCACACTCCAAAAGAAAAACTACAGAACATCATGGACATGATGACAAGGTGATGTATATTTTCCCCTACTTAATTCACCCCTTACACTCGCAATGACTTAACTCAATTTTTTTGTTCGCAGGGCCTGGATTCAATTCCGTCAAGAACACCCGGGAATTCAACATGAAACACTAAAATGGAACATTGGCTTTCCGGTAAGCAAGTAATTTGTACATGTAGGCCTCGGCTAATATATTATATGAATTTTACTTAATTTCTTTTGGTCGACAGTGTGCCAAACAGGGGCCGGGAAATAATTTATGTGCATACTATGTGTGCGACTACATGTGGAATTGGGGACATAAAAAGCTTACACAACACGATATTATGGTACGTAATAATAAACACATTTCCATTATTATTAAGTGCACAATTATTGTCTCCAACTCGACGGATTAAATGTCTTTCAAATATTTTTAAATTATAGATGTCCTGCACCTCTCCAACAAGCCACAGGCGGGACCGGTTCCACAGAGCATGCACCTCTCCAACAAGCCGCAGGCGGGACCGGTTCCACAGAGCATGCACCTCTCCAACAAGCCGCAGGCGGGACCGGTTCCACAGAGCATGCACCTCTCCAACAAGCCGCAGGCGGGACCGGTTCCACAGAGCATGCACCTCTCCAACAAGCCGCAGGCGGGACCGGTTCCACAGAGCATGCACCTCTCCAACAAGCCGCAGGCGGGACCGGTTCCACAGAGCATGCACCTCTCCAACAAGCCGCAGGCGGGACCGGTTCCACAGAGCATGCACCTCTCCAAGATGCGGCCCTTATTAGCCCTCCACAGCAATATCAAAGCAGTCACGCTTCCACACAGGCCGCCGAAGCGGTCCGTTACACCGTGGATGAAATAACTCAACGGACCGCGTGCGAGCTTGTCGTCAGGCAGAAGAACTTAGCTGTGGTGGTACGTATGCGACCTTAGTTCATACTGCATACATTTCACCGTAAATACCATTCATTTACTAACTTTCTTTGTGACTACTAACTTATCAGGTCGCATACGGTATGACCAAACGTGTGGAAGAAGGGCAAAAATGGCACTGCAATGACATTCCACATGGTTACGTACCTGTTGAGGTGGAGCAAGTCGTCACCAGCTGGGAAGACTTGGAACTTGACATCCCCGGAGGTGACGGAGAAACAAAACTCGGTCAGTGTTCTCACTGCATCATTCTATGGAGCAAGGCAGACGTCGTCATACCCGGTACACCTGCGGCTACCAACAAGCCTCCGTCACCTCCCCCGTCTCCAAGAGATCCACCGGATCATGACGATTCTCCGGGAGCTCCTGATGCAAGCCCGTCTCCTCCGCCGAAGAGGTCTCCGTCTCCTCCGCCGCGGAGGTCTCCGCCCCCTCCGCCGAAGAGGGGACGCTGCACTAAAGCCTCTGCCCCCACTCCACCAGGGAAGAAGGTGCGGAAACCCAAAGAGAAGCCCGCACCACAGAAAAAAGCGGCTGAGAAGACCCCAGAAGAGCTCGAAGCCTGGGTGAAAGCAGACACAAAGAGGCAAATGGCCGAGTGGAGGAAAAAACCGGAGCCGGAGCCGAAGCTTGATCCCACTGTCGTCAAGTCATTCTTCGGTAATTTGAGCAAGGGTCAACAGAAGGAAGTACTAATAACAGACTATGACCGCTCATTACTGAAATCTCGCCGGAAGCGGAAGGCTGCAGATAAGGAGGCGGGCACATCCAAAAAGGTTCCTCAGCTCGGCCAGCAACCTCAGCAGCCCTTGGCTCCATTGCCAACTCCGCACGAGCTACACCTAGCAGAATTTGAGGCCGAGACTGGACTATCCAGAGAACAACTCCTGGGGGAAGCAGAGGTGCCTGTAAACACAACGTTGAAGTGGCCGTTTAAGCTTGGCGAGCCTATGGTCCCTCCTGAAATGGAGACCACGCTACAGACGAAGATGCGTTGATTCCATGACTGGTACTTGGAAGAATCACCAAGAAAGAATGTGTGCATGATCAAAGTAGGCGTGAAGGACCATGATTTCTACAATGGCAACGTGGATTCGGTCTGGGTGAGGTTTAAGGATATATATGAGCTGTACCACCACGACGCCATGGACGTGGATTTGATCACCTGTTGGACACTGTAAGTACTTTGTCGTTGTTTACAATTCACAGTTTGAAAACAATGATTCCAATCCATGCTGACGCGGGCTTTATTTATTGCTTAACATATGTAGAATGGAGATTCAAAAATGTCGAAGATCCAGTATATATGACGTTGGATTCGTGGATCCTCGAAGGATAAGTGAAGCAATGATACTTCACAATCCTGAGGAAACATATGGAAACCTATACAAGTATATTGACAAACAAAATTATTGCGAGTCCATACTAATACCGTACAACATTGAGTGAGTACATACACACGCTTCTTCTTATATTGTCTTTGTACTATTTCATTTCTGATTATAATGTATACATGTGCACAGATTCCAATGGGTCCTACTCATATTGTGCCCTGACCGGGGTATCGTCAACGTCTTTGATTCGTTGCGCACTCCAAAATGGAAACTACAAAACATCATTAACATGATGACAAGGTGATGTATATTTTCCTCTAATTAATTCACCCCTTATACTCGCAATGACTTAACTCAATTTTTTTGTTCGCAGGGTGTGGGTTCAATTTCGTAAGGATCACCCTGGTATTGAACATGAAACACTGAAATGGAACATTGGCTTTCCGGTAAGCAAGTAATTTGTACATGTAGACCTCGGCTAATATATTATATGAATTTTACTTAATTTCTTTTTTGTCGACAGTGTGCCAAACAGGGGTCGGGAAACAATTTATGTGCATACTATGTTTGCGATTACATGTGGAATTGGGGGCATAAAAAGATTACACTGCATGATATCATGGTATGCACACATTTCCATTATTATTAAGTGCACAATTATTGTCTCCAATTGGGCGGTGCCAATATCTTTAAGTTATTTGTAAATTATAGATGGTGAACCTGAAGGAAGAGTGTCTAGAGGAAGAAAGAATCGACGCAATTTCAGAACAGCTCGTCGGATGGCTCTGGGACAAGGTCGTCAATCCCCGAGGAGAATACCACGTCGCAAGATTGGAGGACGTGCCGGACAGCTCAAAAAGTCATGCAACATCCTAAGTTGTAAATACAGTTTAAACAATAACTCGAGTGCGATATAAATTTTGTAATATATATGTCTTATATTTGTAAATATATGTCTTCTATTTGATATACAGCTAATATAAATATAGAGGATGGGATCTATCAGAGTGCGGCAGAACAGAAGAATGTGCATATATACATACGTATATACACATATATAAACCTGCCTGCATGGCTACTGAAAAAAGGAAAAAAAAACAGGGGCCTTTAGCACCGGTTATGCCACCCGGTGCTGAAGGTCTTACCCTTTAGCCTCGGATTAGTGGCACCGGGTGGGAAACTCTTTAGAACCGGGTTTCCCACCCGGTGCCAATATCTACTATTCTGGTAGTGGAATATGGTTCCCGAGTGTTTGCTCTTTGCCGAGGGCCTTCTTCTGACCACTCGGCAAAGAGATTTTTGCCGAGTGCCCGATATTATACACTCGGCAAAGACCGAGACACTCGGCATATGCCGGGTTTCCCGTAGTGAATATTGGCTATGATTTAATTTGGTTATTTGCCGACCTCCGTATCTGCGTAGGATACGCCGGGCCGTAACGGGCGTGCAATTTGATTGATTTGATGACAATATAACGGCGACCTCGGCACCTTCCTCGATCTCTCTGGAAAACAACGAACGCCTAAATTAAAACGATGGCAGCAGAGCTCGACTCCTGCCGCGTTTCGATGACGATGCCCAGTGGATGGCGGAAATCAAACCGTGGATGAAAATCCTCTACTTCGTGCTGCTAGTGCCAATGATCTGCCTCATAGCTTTCATGGATTTCGACATGCTCCAGGGGGTTGGAAGGATAAAGTTCTCCATGGAGCCCGTCGTCTCCACCGGGCTCGACCTGGCTGCCGAGCCCGGCGCGCCGCCGTCGTTCAACGTGACGCTGCGCGCCAAGAGCACCTACGGCCTCATGAAGCGGTGCACCACCGGACAAGCAACGATGGAGGTGTCGTATTCCGGCGTGACCATCGCCATGGCAGACGTCGAGCCCTTCTGCGTCGACCCCAGAGGAGAGAAGGTCATCACCGCGACGGCGTCGCCGGGATGGCCGGTTCTGCCGGTCGAACTCCGGGAGAGCATGGAGAGCGACCGGCGGCACGGCGGCGTCCAGCTGGAGGTGGGCTTCGGCTTCGAGGACGACAACTACGCACGGTGGGTGCGGTGCCGCACGACATTGGGTGATAATAAGGCTTCCCCGTGCAATCTCTACATTATCAAGGGTTGCTAGCTCCTAGCTGAATTTCGATATTAATATTATAGCGTTAGACATATTATTATACTCCAGCAATTTTATATAAGTTTGCATTTAGCTCCATATGTTCCCCTTGTATACTACAGCTTTGGATTACCTACTTTGGTTAAAGGCATCTTGGGATCACTGGATCTCCAAATTGAGAAAACAAAATTCGGAGAAACGTGTAGGAGAAGGCTTTGGACACAAGACGGGGTAGCAAGTCATACTGTTGTTCATGCGTGTACAGTCTATGCATATGTTGCGCATTGCTTTTCTATGTATATATGACTCAACGTGTGTAACCTGACCAACACGCAGCCGGTGCTAACTCTATCAACGAATGTGAAGTTTTCTAGTAGTGTTTCGGAGTGTGATGCCACCTTCTTCCACCAATTCGTGATCCTTCATGCGCCAGGATGCTACTACTCCCTATGTTCGCCATGTCCACCGCTCTCGCGAACATAGCGCCACCACCGCATGTCGTCTTCCTGGTTTGCCGACGCTGCATCCATCATGACCGATTGCTTCCTCGTGTACACGGGCAACCCCAGAGGCTGGCAAGCATGACCACCACCAATGGAAAAATCAAAGCGGGAAAGGATATAAGAGGGCATTACGTTCTCCGGGGAACTTACCTTTCTCAGCACAGTGGCGAAAATTACACAACATAGGTATGCGCGGGTGGGTAAACAACACCGTGGGTGATTTATTTATTTTTTTAAAAAAAACTGGCGGACTCTCCTGGTTTATTTCTTGGTATTTGTGTTCCTTGCTGCCTGGTTTTTGAGAAGGAGCTCCAAACTAACATTATTACAAAAAGTCTAACAAGCAGTATGATTTTGCAACATAGAATCGCAAATTTAGCGTCAATCAAATGATAACTAAACCCGTACGTATTCCCATCTCCCTTTTTAACTCAAAGTGGCATTTTTTAACTCAGACCTTAATTAAGGAGAGGATCCTACCAACGTCACGTTGGAGAGGTGAGCTTCTTGTAGCAAGCAGAAAAACTCACTTCATGTAATAAAATGGATCGAATCCAGGCGAATCTATACTTGATCTTCCTATTTAATAGAGTTAAGAACGAAGGTAGATAATGAAGTGTGGCGTGTGCTGCTCTGAATATGAATTGGTTCAGCCACGAGCTAAGTATAATCGTATTCCTACTCTGTAGCGTGCAAGCGATTGCTAACAAGAATCCCACAGCTCATTCATCTAACGTGAGAATCATCTCCACTTGACAACGGAACATGCATGTGTGCTTCATTACTTTCACATAATGAAAATTTGGTAGAACACGGAAAATGCATTGGATGACAATGAACCCTTTGCATTGAGTGCTGAAGCGCTTCCCTCCTTTTACCCAACTGTTTTCTCTTCCCTCTCGTGCTGGGAAATGGCGATTGCTTGGGCGCTTCTAGTTGTGGTAGCTATTGCCAATGTCAACGCAACCCCTTCTGCTGGGTCAGATCCTATGGATGTGGATTGCTCCACCATCTGGAACGGTAAGCCTCGCCTTGTTTTGCCTAACTATTAGAGATCAGTTCAATTGGGTGGCATGAAAGTCTCTCCCGAAGATGTTTGCTTTTTTAAGTAGAGAAGAAAATAATACAGGAATCTCATAGAAAGCAATCCAATTTTGAGAAAAATAAGAAACATATGGAGCAGTGTTAAGGTCCTTATTAGAAATATAAACCATTTTGCAGTGAGGTCGCTTTGTTTTTCTTGTCATGCAACAGTATTTGTTCCTTTGATTTGTCGAGAGATTTTCTTTGGAAACTAAAGCTGCTCAACAGATTATTTAGTTCTTGTGCCTCCCTGCACTGCAGATGACAGTCATAAGAGCAACTCCAGAAGTGGTATCTGGCTGACTCTGCTGCATCACCAGCATCCGTGTTCGCCCTTGGGGCAGCCGCGCCCTAACCCCGGCGTGCAAGGCCGCGATCACGACCTGTCGGCCAGCCTCTTTTTCCGTCGCCGACGCTTTCCGCCAACAAACATCTCAATGCCGGTCAGCAGTGCCGGTAGGCTATATGGCTTTGTCGCCCAGATCGGCCTCGGCACCCCTCCAAGGAAGCTCAATGTCCTCGTCGACACCGGTTCATCATTCTCGTGGGTTCAGTGCGAGCCCTGCATTCAAAGCTGCTACGATCAGGACGACACTCTCTTTGACGGCAGCAAGTCCTCCACATACCGCACTCTGTCGTGCTCGTCGGCATCCTGTCTCTTAGTGAGAGAAGCAACCATGTCCGGCACCAATTGCACGAACCGGAACACCTGCATCTATGGAATCCAGTACTCCGACTTGTCGATGCCCACAGGGTACCTGAGCGCAGACACGCTTGTTACCGCCGGCGCCGAGAGCTTCCCCGGGTTCATCTTTGGCTGCAGCCAGGGACACGAGGGTCCGTTCGGGCGATACGCAGGTATAATAGGCCTCGGAGATCATAATCTTTCCTTCCTATCTCAGGTTGCAAAACAATCAGCTCACCACTACAGGGCCTTCTCGTATTACCTGCCTTCGCCGAGCTCGGTAGGCTATGTACAAGTAGGGTCCTACGACGAGGGGTCCTTAGCCTTCACTCCGATGTTTACTGTCGACCACCTCTACTACATTGAGCTGAAGGGCATCACCGTCGCTGGCATCCCGCTCAACTTGACAGAGGAGGCGCAGGTCAGAACTGTGCCCATTAGGTGCAACATCGATCTAGGGGCGCCACTCTCGGTCGTGCCCCGGCATGTGTTTGACAAGATCAGTGATGCAGTGGCTGAAGAGATTGAAGGATATAAGCGCGTCGAGAGCAAGCCCTGGTGCTTTGATCCACTGCATTGGTGGACGCAGAGAGTTGTGCCCACGGTGGAGATGTTGTTCAGAGATGGAGTCCGGCTCGAGTTGGATGAAAGCAAACTCATGTCCGAACCAGATGATGGAGGAAGGATCTGCTTACAGCTCGAGCGAGGCAGCGATGGTTTCTATATGTTGGGGAGTCAGCAGGTCAATATGCTTTATGTGGTTCAGGACCTGGAAAAATCCAGGATGGGTTTTCCAGAAATCGGTTGATATGATCTACCTGTACGCGTGATTCTTTTTTTCTCTCGATAAAACTGCACGAGTGGTTTGTTGTCTGGTGTGAAGATTTCCCTTTTCTTAGATCAATAAGTGTCAAGAAATGTTGCTCTGCATGGTGTGCTGACTTCTTTAGTTTACTAGTAAAACTAGTTGAATGTCTGTGAGTTGCTATGGGAAAAAAATTCCAGTCACCTTCATCCAAAAATCCTATCCTATTGCATAATAGTAAAATGCATAGCAATTCCTCTGAATTCGGATATTTATTCCATACGATTTCAGCACTCAGTGCTTCAAATCATAGCTATTTGACTCGGACTTGATCTGGAAAAGTCAAGGCATTTTGAGTTGTTTGTCGACACATATACAAAGTAAGGAAATAAACCTTCAAAAGAATGACACCACAACCCATCAGATATACTACATTGAAGACAACAATTCTAAAAAATTGCATTCATAAATAAAGGAGATAATATTCAAGAAGAAAGAATTATCTTGATAGAAAACTTATTCAGAAGAAGAAGACAACGGATCAAAATTCACCACATACGAAGTAGAGTTTTATATTATTGCCACCAAGCTCATGCTAAATGGCATGTTACGTTTTGGTTGTTAATCTACCAGCTTCTTTTCGGAAAAAAAATATACATAGCATAATAGCAAACTGTTGGATCATTTATCTATTTTAAATGATCCAATATCGTCCATAACTTGGGAATAGAAAAGTCCAAATCACTAACCTATATACTATGAGCAAAGTCTATATAACTCCTTAAACAATTTTTATGTTTGCTTAACGTCTTTGATTTTCTAACTAGTTTACTATTCATATTTAGCTTCTAAATCCGACGGCATGTGTGCTCATAGCGAGTTCCGCATGCAACAGGCGTGGGAGCTGGCCCTTGTCTCCATGGATTTCTCTATCTTCTTGTCCAAAATCTCCATTCTTCGTGGCGATCCTGTACGTCCTGGCAGGTTGCAGCGTTATATTAGTTGGAGCCGTGAGCAACATCAATTTGTGTTTCTGGTGGTCGATCTGGAGTGAAGCAAGCTGATTTTGGAGCTGCTAAGCTAATTAAAGGGAATTGGCGGCGATTAATTCGAGAAGCCCGATTTTGACCTCAAGGTGCTTGATCGATCGGTTGGGAAAGAGATGTCTCGTTTCTGTCTAGCAAGGTTACCAAACCGGACCCGTTGGCTCCAGCGCTGCCATGACGAACTTCACGCATGACAGCATCCGCCACGCCTCCTGCGCCCACGGCGGTTGCTGCTTGTTCGCGGGCGTCCCAGAGAGCGGAGGAGACGGGGCGGGTCCTCCTGTACTAGTCGCGCATGGCCGAAGGCACACGACGACCCGGTCTCAGGTCCACACGACGACCGCAGCAGCGGCAGGTGCATTTGGTCTCGACCGAAGCACAGAAGCCACAGTTTCCTTTTCGATGTAAGACTGGAGCACGGGAAGACAGCAGGCGCACTGACGGGCGTACGCGGCGGACTCCCCAGGCCCAGCACAAGGAAAACAGTGGGCCGCCAATCCAGATGATGCCAATCTGCCAAATGATCTGCGGCTGGCAGACTGTGCATTGGTGGTGCCCTATAATGCTTAAAATTATAAATTTGTAATAATCATGTGGCAAAAACTGTTTTCTCCCAATTTCATCATCCTTTTGATTTGGCATTTAGCAAAATCTATCATTTGTTTCCACACACCTCGAACTCGATAAAAATTCCAAAAGAGAAAATATATTCTGTGAATCTTGCCCTCAAAATTGTACAGAAATATTATATTAACTAAAGACAAAGAAACCAAAGAGATAACAATAGGGTTTCTTTTGCTTGCAAGTTTTCGGTGTGTGCTGCACTCCTAGGGCTCGCACGAACTTAAAATTCAAAATCATATCAGTTGCTACTTTAATAAAGGAGGAAAAAAAATCCACCATCCTACAGAGAGAACTCAAAAAGATTACTGTATTGTACAGTACCTCCCTCACCCTGTGTCAGGAAAAGCAGCCGTGGGGCTCCACACGATCACACCGCGCTTGAGCGAGAAGCCCGGACGCCTGCGCGTCCACCAACACACCGGTACACCGCGCTCCCTCGCCACCTCGCACCGCACGCCCATCCAACGGCAGAGGCTGGTGGCCACCTCGCATTTTCGTTCTAGATCCCGGATCTGTACCGTCCGTCTTCTTCATCCCCAGCCAGCAACGGTAGACGTCCGTGAACCTGGTGCAGGGACGTCAGCGGCCACTCTCGGGGCGCTTCCCACGAGGACGCCACCCCCGTGCTCTCTGCCTCTCTCTCTCCGCCTGTCCATCTCCTCGCCTCGCCTCTCGTCTCCTCGCACACAAAAGCATTTGGGGGGTTTTGGAGTGGGTTAGTGGTGGCAGAGTAGGTCTCCCCATGGCGGCGAACAAACTCGGCCGCCGGCGCCGCGTGGAGCGCCGTTCCAGGGCCCTCCCGCAAGGCGCTGCTCGCCACCGCGACGGTGGCGGCAGCCACGAGTTGGCTGCAGTCGTGATCTCCGAGGCGGTGGAGGGGCTCGAGATCACGGACGCGGAGAGGAGGCTGCCCAAGTACGAGACCCCAGTGGAGGTGAGCGGGGACGGGGCGGGTGAGCGGCTCGGGCTCCGGCCGGTGGGCGCGGTGGCGGCGCTCGG
>OAMR01000210.1:1639130-1704897 GCA_900205405.1 Echinochloa crus-galli | reverse complement strand
CGTGCGGCGCGGCGCAGCCCGGCCAGGTCGCTGACATTGCGCAGCACGCCCACATCCACCAGCGGCACGTGCAGCGCCGCCGCCGACGCCGGCCGCGCGTCGTCGTGCGGCCACACGAATGGCGCCGAGATGGCGGGATCTTGGGCTCCTGGTGCAGGTTGAACACGGCGGCGGCCTTGTCGGCCTTTGGGAGGTCAATGCTGGGAGTCGAGACGCGGAGGAGGAGAGGCGGGGCCGGGCTGGCGTCCATGGACGCGTTGACTGCGCGCTTGGCGAGGCAGCGGCTACTGCTGCGGTGGGGGATGCGACCACGGCTTTTATATGGCCGGTACCAACAGTGGGCCGTTGGGTTGGGCCGCACGGTGGCGGCCAGGCTGCCGTGCCGGCCACCGTGCCGCCGTGCCGGCCGTGTCATGGGCCAGGCCAGCGGCCCATGGCCCGCACGGGCCTTCGGGCCGTGCCGGCACGGGCACGCTGCCGGTCGTGCCGTGTCACCCATGGGCCATGCCAAAAGGCCGTGCCGCCGGCCCATGGGCCGTTTGTACACATATACATTTGGTCCACCATATAAGTTAGTTAGCATTCTCGTTCACTCTCAATCCTAGATTTAAACCCCTAACATTTATTAGTGGACCTTTAATTCTTTGATTAATTGAGACTAAAATGGGCCAAGGCCCAATTAATCCAACAATCTCTGCAGCCATGGAAATTGGCAAAACGGATTGTAGAC
Organism: Echinochloa crus-galli; assembly: GCA_900205405.1. NCBI lineage: Eukaryota > Viridiplantae > Streptophyta > Magnoliopsida > Poales > Poaceae > Echinochloa > Echinochloa crus-galli. The sequence continues at coordinate 1,704,167 of OAMR01000210.1, read as the reverse complement.
CCCACCGGCGAGGTCCCTAAGGCTCCTCCCTCCATGGCCACCGTTCTGGTGTGTCTGCCTACTATTGATGGAAGGTGAATTAGATGTAGAGTTAAATGTATTGTTAGTACATAAACTTGGCGAGTGGACGCATTTAGATACACCATCTATCTGATTGCTCATTGATAACCAACAACTTGGCATGTGGGTGCAAATAGGTCATCAGAACGACATGCATGAAAAGAACGTCATGTAGGCAGTTGATGTGTACATTTGGCGCCTGCGTGTTACCCCTGGTGCAAAACTATTACAAATTGCACCCCCCCCTATTTTTCTATTGTTTGTAAAGACTGCTTTTTACAGCTCGATCAATTTTTCTACAGCACACCGTCGGTCGGTCTTTTCCGTGTCGCACACAGCCGGCCGGTCTTTTCGATGTTGCATGCCACTGGCCCTTCCCGGTACTCATCACCTCACGCTATGAGTTCCGAAACAATAAGTGAGTAGTGAAACGGAAAGAATTCGATGAGATATAGGCAACCATGAATTCTGATTATCAATTTGAGCTACGAATTGAAATGTCAAATATTTACGCGTATACAATGTCGTGAAATATATATCTTGCTTTTTATTATTTCATTTCATCTAGCTAAAAATAATTATTTTTTGTATATGATTTTGAGACATTTACAATATTCTTTGGCTACAAGATCCTACGAACAAAACCCAAAATAGAATGTTAATCAACTCAACTAAATTGTCCAATGAGTAAGGTCTTTTCCAAAAAGACATCAGCTAACACATTGGTTGCCTATTTGCACCTACATGCCAAATTGTTGCTCCTAAATGAGCAATTAGAGAGATGATATACCTAAATGCACCCACCCGCCATGTTTATATACCAATGATGCATTTAACTCTTAGATGTATCATTTGCACCATGATCAAAGTACATATCATCTAACTGTGTAACTAAAGATTGACACAAAATCAAAGGTATTGTAGTACGTCTAGATGTAGTCAATTTAGGCTTTCCGCACTCGTCATATTTTATTTCCATTCTCTAAACAGAACATTATATTATTCATCAAGATTCTCTCCTCTATAATAGTTTCCCTGCACCCGTCATATTCTATCCCTTCCACTATATCAACTATGAGGCCCACATATCATATTTTTTCCCTTCCCTCCCTTCCCTCCCTTCCCGGTCATTCTCTCCCCTCCCCGGCACCCCGCCCTGCCCCGCCGCCTCCCCCTTGGCGTGCCGCCCTATCACACCCGATTTTAGAAAACAAACCGAGTGCACCCCGTATGTGTGCCAGGATCAAGTTTCACACATACAGTGAGCCAGTAGTGAATAACAGATAAAGTATCACGTAAAATAAAATATTATAAACGACTTACGAGTCTATCAGAGTATACAGCGTATCCTGAAAACGATGGCTCCAAACTTCACAGGCAATCGACTGGGGGTTGCGTACGCCTAGACTTCAGCAACATCTTCATAACACCTTTCTTTCTGAGCAGCATCCATTTATATGGAATAAAAATAATTTGGAAAATAGCAAGCGTGAGCACATGACATACTTAGTAAATGTAATATGACATGCAAGGCTAAGGCAAAAGGCTGGCTGACATACTGCAGTAAGCACTTTTAAGTTGGTCAAATTTTATTAGCAACTAATTACTAGCAAGTATAAGTATATACCAAAACCACAATTAGATAGAACCATAATCTCATAAACATCCCCAGGTAACCACAATTTAGATCGAGTTCAAATATATTAATCATGTGAGGGTCCAGGCCGCTCTTGACCGTGAGCACGGCTGTTATAACAGTTTTACACTCTGCAGAGGTTGTACACTTTCACCGTAAGCCGCGTAAAAGTTCAAAGGAACTTTAAACCCAACCATGCCGAGGTGGCCAAACCTCTTAAATCACACTTCCGAAGTGTGACCGCATAGGGACGCTACGAGGCCTTTACAAAGATTCCTTAAGATTCCTTAGTAAATAGTAACCCGCTAAGGTTTCCAGTCCAAGCAAAGCATAACCTTCTCTAATGAGGTCTGTTTCTTACCAAAGCCCACAGCTCAAGAGGACTAGACTATACCCCATCAAGGCCTCCCCCCATGCCCTTTTCAGGTAAGGTTACGATCCACTAAAGTTTCTAATTAATTAGCCAAGACTAGAGCCACATAGTACTCATGGTTGCACTGTTTTCCTAGGTGGTCGCTCCATGTTCCAATTAAAGTATATGGTCTTTCAATTAAGCGATAGTATGAACATGGGCACATAATTCCATAAAGTAAACAATATTATTATCTTCAACTTTAATGTCACCATAATCCAATATAGTAAGCAACTAAGCATAGCTACCCAACATGAATGTAAAAACCAAGTTTCAGGGATGATTATTATGGTGGCTAGGCATATCCTTAAATAGGACCCATCAAATTAAGACACAAGCATGGATGATGAAATTAATAGTTATTAGGACAATGCATGAACATAGTACACTTACCTTTTATCAAATATAGCTGCTCGGTCTTCAATTCTTGAAATCTCACAAATCGCGTTTGTTCTACTCGCATCAATCAACCAAGCATCCACGACAAGCATACAAACAAATGTATAAAATAAATTAAAACAATACACCAATCATCATGAATATAACAATAAAGGCACTCTAAATTATTGTACACGATGCTACAGTCATGCGAGAACGAGGATCGCTGAAATCGGATTTAAGATAAAAGAAAGCGATGGGGTTGCCAAGGTACACAATATAAAACTTTAACTATCACATGAGAAGGTGAAGCAGGAGCAAAACGAAATTATTAACATCTCACTTATTAATATATTAACTTAGTAGCCAGTGCTCACGTTGCACCACAATGGCATACGATTAATATGTGTATTAAACATATAAGCCATTGTGAGAACATAAAGTTAACTATTAAAATAATAATAATAAAATGGAGTTGTCGATATGCTAATTATTGGAGACAGCAAAAATAATAATACACATGTGGTAGAGTTTTGATTGGAAATCAGTGAAATGAAACAAGATGAATTTGAACTGATTAAGCAGTGTATAGATTAATTGAATCCAAGGCCACGGATCACAAATAACGATGGATTGCTGGCTATTAGGTATGAAAGATCAACGAGGGAGAAGGGTCAGTGAACTAGCATTGATGAATTGCATGGGCTCTCTATCTCGTAGAAACTGAAGAACAGATATAGATAAATAAAATACAGAAAGAAAAACATAGAAGAGTTTTCTGTGCATGCTTAACTGGCAGAGAAGCGAGAGTGAGACCACGGGCACGCGGAGGTTCTCACCGACAGCGACGATGGCGAATTCCGCTGGACGCGAGACGGATGGACTGTATGTAGAGGTGACGCACATGATCGGCGCACCATGGAGAGGACGATCAGGCCATGTGATCTCTCAGCAGACGGAGGTCGACGACGACCAGAACGGCGATGTGTAGGAAGCTACAGTTCTCGGTCTTGGTGTGGATTGATCCTCCTGGTGCAGCTCGGCAATGAGCGGACGAGGGCTCAACGAAGCTCGTGGCAGGGACGATTAGGGGGCCGCGTGATTCCATCTTTGCGAGGTGCACACACACCGAGAGGACGGCATGCGGCGGCGCTGTCGTGCGGCACGCGGAGAACTGGGCGATGATGGCAACTTGATCGGTGCAAGCCTTGGCACTTGGTTCTTATGGCGGCGGCTCCTCCATCTTCTGGAAGGGCGGCGCAGAAACTAGGTCACGCCTGGCAGCGATGCATGCGGAAGAAAAATATCCGTGCGGAGGCAGCTCTTGGACTTGGACCCAAACTCTATTTGGTTCGCTAGAGGACCCTAAGGAGAGGCTGACGTGCAGCAGGCCACCATGACAAACAGATATGTGTCATGTGTGGGCCTCCTGCTGGCAGAGAGAGAGATCGAAGGTGTTTGCGCAAATAAAACTCACGCATCTTAGGCCAGGTGCAACGCAGGGAGCCGCAGCTTCTCCTGCTGGGATTCCGTCCATGACAGTGAGGAGATAATAGATGAATTCAGTCCAAAGAAAACAGAGATTTGCAGGCCAAAGGAAATCCCCGGGTAAGAAACAGAAAGGTATTCCTGGTGGCTAGAAATTCAGAAAACTTGAGGAAGAAGGGTTACCGAACCTAAACAAATTAGAGAAACAAAAATCACAGGCACTCAATCTAACCAAACAAACAAAGAAAATGCAGCGGCATGAATGCATCAACCATGCATATAACCTATAGTTTCTTGGATTTCATTTAGAAAATAATTATCTTACTACACTACATATTTTAATAATTATATAAATGTTGAAAAATTTTAAAATAGAGAAAATATAATTACATCTGTTAGTGATATTTCTTCACATCCCAAATTTAGAAAATTTGGGGTGTGACACGCCCGCCGCCTCCCCTCCCCATGCAGCCCGCCTTCCTCCCCTCCGCCTCCCACGTCGCTTCCCCGCCCCTCCGCCTCCCCGCTCCCCGCTCATGCGACGGCGGGGCTCCTCCTCCCTCCTCGGTCGGGCCTCCGGCGGCGGCGGTGGGCCGGGGCGGCCAGCAGCACGGTGGGCTGTGGTGGCGGCCAGCAATGACGCACGGTGGGAGGCGATGGTCAACAACGGCCTGCTACCTCCTCTCCCTCCCCTGCTCCCTATCCACCACAGCGACAAGGGGACACGCGGCGAGCCGCCAACCTCCGGCGGCGCACCACCGCGGCACCGCACCGGAAGGCCAATGACGACGAGGCTGCAGAGGAGGAGAGGGAGGAGCGCCGAGAGTATTGAAGATTTGAACTACACACAAGCAAAACTCAATGCAGCCAACATGAATGCAACGCACACAACATTAAACATATGTTATTTTTATTTTAATTCAGAAAACAAAAATTTTCATATACTAAATTCCCTAAAAATTATAATAAATCTTGAACAAATTTTAGAAATTAGAGAAAATCACTGTTTAATTGTACTACTTATTCACATCCCAAAATCCAAAAATTTTGGGGTGTGACATTACTCCACCCAAACCGCCATCAAGCCACTATAAATGCAATGTCCAAGTGCCCGATTCAACACACACTCATGCCGAGGAGCTCTCTTTCCACTTGTTCTAGTAGAGTTAGGATAGTTTAGTTATGAGTTAGAGTCGAGTCGAGCTTTTCCTCAAAGGTTCCGGGGTCGTCTTCAGAAGCTCTGGTAATAGCTCTTGTATATTTTCCTTTCCTTTTGTAAACTCTGAGTTATCAATATAAAATATCTTTATTATGTTGTCTGTGTTATTTATATCTTGCCTCTACTTTATTTCTAGTTGCATTTATATCATGTTTAGACTATAGTTAGTTGTAGCTCTGGTTCTTCTAGATCTTGTTTAAGTCTTTGTCTTAGTTGGTTCTTCGATCCTGCTCAATATTTTTGGTGAATTGTCATTGGAAGTATTGACGGGGTTGCTTGCTCTTGCTAGCAGAGTAAGTAGTTGTTGACTAGTGTAGGAGTGATTCCTAGACTAGATAGTAACCTAGGTTTGCCCCAGTTGCAATGGAGGTGGTAGCCGTTAGGTGGTGACAGCCCTATACGGTCTTTGTAGCGCATCACGTTAGTCACGACCTGTAGGAAACCCCCCTGAGGTTGTGGCAGCTCCCCTTCTCACCCCTTTTTGGAGCTGCTGGTGTCTCATCCTGACACTAAGACAATAGAGTTACCCTTAACCTCTAAGAGCTGGTTGTTCACCTGCTATATCTCTTGACCCGAGTGACCCAGATGGATAAAGTACCTAGGAATCCTCTTACTCGATCTTCTCATTGTCCTCCTAACTAGCTAATCCTTCTCTTTCCTATCCGAGCCACCCTTGAGCTGTGTGTCATGGTAAATCCACTCTTATCCAATACAATTATCACCTTCCTTGATAGTTGTGTACCTCTTCTCTGATAGTCTCGAATATCTGTTTGCCAGTATTCTTGCCAAAGCTTCCTACGGAAATATAAATTAGGATACCTCGGATTACTCCGTGGTGAAGTATTAAAGCGGTGATTCTGTGCGCTTGCAGAATATATTTATATTTTACTAAGCCATAAGCCAGGATTCACAATCCTGATATTGGATTGTAAGAAGTGTCAATAGGTACAAAGGATGTACTGACAAGAAAAGTTAATCTGTAGTATTCTGTACAGAGTATGGGCACCATTGGCAAACCAGCAAAAAGGGTAACCTAGAAGATATTGCAGCCCTAATAGCTGTGAGGTGATAATTTGATTATGTCTACTATTTCTTACATTATTATTGCTACATTTTTACATGTTTTCACATTGATCATGTGGAGGGCCACCAAAAAAGAATAGAAAGACCACCAATTCATCCCAAACAAGCATTACGCCTTCTGATGGTGAAGTGCTAGCATCTTCTATGCAGTTTTGGACCTATGCTCATGATTATGTGATAACTTTCCATGAACTCTAATAAGTACATCCCTTCTCACCATAGCCAAAGTTTGGAATCAGCAACTATACCAAAGGGAAAACGTGCCAAAACAGAATCTGGAGGATCCAAAAGGTGGTATCTTGTGCATCCTGAGTATTCCCTAGTTTGTGTTTTTCAATTCACTTTATTATACTAAAATGTATGATGCCATTCGTTTTTGTTTGTAGGTCAAGATGTGGCTCCAATCACCTTGTATCTAGTGAGAGAACAATTGTTCCGCATCCAGTGAAGTCAAAGGGCAAAAATAAGTTGTGTTGTTTTTTTTTTGTGTCTAGATATATGTTGCCATATCTATTTTCTTTTTTTTTGGCTATATGCATCCTAGCTATGCAAAGGCCGGGAATAGTCTTAGCACATTTGTATCATCTTGATGTATTTGTCTAAGATTAATAAATTTTCCCTTATAAAAAAGGCCAAAAATAAAAAGAAGCAACCAGATAAAAAATAGAGAAAGAAAACGAAGCTCCCATTTGAAAGCCCTGCGATGGGTACAAGAAGCAAGAAAAATGATCCAGCTAGCACTGCAATGGGTACCAGAAGCAAAAGAAGGCTTAGTTTGTGATCGGCATATTCTCTGCTTTTGAATGAGATGTGAACCTACTATAATGGATTTGTGTAGTATCAATGAACTCGATGTATTGTGATGTATGAACTTGATCTGAACTTATGTAATGTTGGTGGCATGGCTATGCATGTGAAACTAATGTAGGTTTGAATTGCTCATGTGAACCTTATGTGATGTTTGGACTTATCATTACTTATGCATTGTTCATATTGGCATCTACCAGAGGTATACTACATTGCTCACGTGGATGCGTTACTCATGTTAGGATATACCAGACTGCTCTTGTTTTTATGCTTCTTTCTGGAGAATGTTTATGGATTGAAAGGACCAGTTACCAACATATTTTAACATTGAATAGTTACTAGACAAATTTTTGAAAAAAATATTGCCATGAAAATAAGTCAGACTACTTATTCATTTCAAATCTTTGCTCATTAAATAATCCATATTTGGCTGCTAAATGTATTTAGGGGCCTAGATGTCTTTTTACATCACACTTAACATCCAACATAACGGTAGTGTCAAGGAATGAATGAACGAAAAAATTTAGTATCAGACAAGGGAGGATAAAGTTTCTTGTGCTATATAAGGAATAAGATTCTCAAGCAGCGCTAAATAAGGAATTTTCTCCGCATGTTATTTTGCCGCCGTCCATAACGCTTTAGTATTCGTGCACGGGCTGCCTCGCTGGGATGCTCATTAACCGGCTTCCATGCGTCTCTTTCCTCGGGCCCTCCCTCCTAGGCAGATTTTGTACATGGACCCACTCGCAGTGAAACCCTATGCGACAGCGGCGCCGCCACCAATTTTTTTTGTCCCAATTAGCTAGGTATAAGTAGCTACCTGGATAATTAGGTTTCAACTAGCTAGGAGGCGATTAGCTTAACTTGGCAACATTCTGTTTGGGTCCACGACAACTAAATTTAACCAGTTTTGATCCAAACAAGATTATATACGTTGACAGGTCTTATTTGAACCGAATGGTTCTATGACTTCTATCTAAGTGAATATTCTGGGAACATGTGCCCTCGGACCTTCTCGCGCAACCGCCCCCACATCGCCGGATCCACCCCCTCCGCTCCAGGATCCGGCGTATGGAGGGGGCGGGGGCGCCTCCCCGCGGCCAGCAGCGGCATGGGCCATGGCGGCCGGTGCATGGGCTCGAGCGGGCGGCGGCCAGTGACCTAGGCGCAGGGGCTCGTGCCGACGGTCGGCGCTGAGGTGCGGCGCGATGGTGGTTGCCGGTGTGGATGGGCGAGGGAGGGCCGTGGCGGGAGTGGCTGGCCGCTAGACGGGAAGTCGGGCGGCCGGTGCCGATCGTGGGTGGCCGCTGCGCTCAGGCAACGGATTATGAGGTGAGATGGTTGGTGCTTCTCGACGACGATGATGGTCCGGCACTGCCTTGGTGGTGGGGTTGGGAGCTGGCTAGTGCATGTTGGTGGCGCCATGGTGGTACTTTGGGCTATGTCGGGCTTCTTCCTGTGGAGGCGATGCGGAGACGGGGAGGAGCGGGCTGCTTGCCTTGCCAAGAACGTGCGGCAGGCATGGTGTTGAATCAGGCGCGAGCCTTGACTCTGTCAGTGGCAATGGTGGCGACGTCCTTGTGGCGTCGTTCTCCCTGTTGAGGGCACCATTGTGAGGCACCATGTCCCCTGCTTCACGGGGCTCTCAAGGGTGAGAACCCCATCCATCTTTGGACGTGCACTGGTGACGCCATTTGCGCCGCGCCCTCCTTGGAGACGCCGCATCTGAGACCCACCTTGGTTAGGCGGCGGTGGTGGTCGGTTGGTGGTTTTGCACAGCGTCAGAGGAGGTGCGCTTGGTCCATGTTGGCAGGAAGGTGCAGAGGACCCATGGGTGCTGGAGATCTTGTGGTGACCCGCATGGTGCTGTGGTGACTCCGGTAACGGTTGGCGGAGGTGTCGCTCTCATAACGGTTTTAGATATCTGAGTCCTTGACAGAGGAGTGCGAGGCGGTGGAAGAGGTGAGGCCCCCACGTAGAGTGGTCAGGATTAGTGATTTTCATCGGTGCTGCAATGTGAGTGTTTTGTTGATTCTCTACTAGACAGGGAATTCGATGGTCCTGTGTGTGGCAACAAGGTGATACTTCCATGGTGGAGGAGCTTAAGGTGCCGCTGTTGCTTGCAGCAGGCCGCGACATTTGGCGTGGCATAGCGTTGGCGACAACGGTGCAGCGCGCGGTGCCTTTTTCGGCTCCTCTCTTAGTTTGTGGTGGTGTAGTGTAATGTTGGGTGCGTTATTTGTGTGTGTGTTTTTGTTGGGATGTTCTCTTCGGCGCGTTATGTACGATTGCTCTTCTTCTTACATGATATATGGCAGTGCTCCTGCCTTTATTTTCCAAAAAAAATTAAAATAGAGGCACATGCGTATAGCTGGACAAATTTCAATTTTGCGCACAGAGAGATATGTTGGCACGACACTGCTAATTGTCTCTCACTAGTAGAGAATGGACTTTCCATCCCCTGCGTTTACCCTAATTTTGGATTTTTAGTGAGAGACTAAAGGAGTTTTTGAACCGGGACTAATAGCGACTTTTTTACTAGTGTGTGTTTGTTTCTTTGCACGAAAGTTTGTTACAGTTATGTATGTGAAATTATGGGAAGCGTCTCGACCTCCTTAGAGGTGGCCTGGTCTTATATTTATAGTCTAGACAAGTACATTGCTAGACAAGTACTCTTCTAATTATATAAAATATACTAAGCATAGATTTTAGAGATTTATGTTATTATATTTGCACGTGCAAGAAAGCAACAGCGCGAAGTGGCCTGACGTTTCCCTCCGGCAGTACAAAATTTCTCTTTCCGATGTAGCACCCAGGCAGTAGCGCGTATGACGAGGACATCACCACGTTTGAGGATATACACGAGTCAACTTCGTTTCCACGCTACAAGTCGTCGACACGTCGGGTAGCAACTTCGGTTCGGATTCAGCCGACACGTCTGCGCTTCAACTGCGATATCTCTCTCATACGACATCCAATCAAGGTGTTCTTGGATGCGTTGGAACCGTGACGACGAGACGCTTCTTTTGGTCCTGGTTTTAGCTCAGAAGATTCGTGGATCATTCTGTGTGACCATGAAAGGTGCTGCATAACCTGTTTTGGGCCTTTTCAGGCTTTGTATCGTGTCGGGCCTTCGGCCCATGTCGTGGGCGCGGCGCCCCAACCCTAGCTCGCCCCCACAACATTAAAATTCAGTAGCCACCGTCGTTTAGATTCGGGTTTTGCTTAGATTAATCTATCGAGAAAAGTTTCGCCGTCAATCGGTTTGTAGAACCCCAACTTTCGATCTTAATCATACATCTGCAGAGTCACTTCATATTGAGCTGCGTTCTTTCGAGTTCTTCCTTGTGTTCTTCGTTTTGCAGGCAGGGATTAGCCTTCTCGGCGAGGTCAACCGGGTTGTGACACAGTTGATAACCAGAGGAGTCGTGGTGCTAAGATTGCGGGGTTCGAGTTGCTGACTTGAAGTCGGATCGGTGTGTTACGCTCCGCCCAAAACGAGTTATCCTTCACCTGACGGAAGATCGGGCACCCCCGTTCCCATCAAGTGGTATCAGAGGCTCAGGTATTACCGTCAGGATTTACTCTAGTTTAGATTCGTGTTTTCATTCATCCTATAGTCCAGAAAATTGGCTAAAAAAAATTTCCGCTGTCCTAGAACCCCTTTTCGCCTTGCAATTTCGTTTTCAGATTGGCTTTGTTGATGCTCCTTGTTACACTATACTTAGTCGAGCTATGTGCTTTATTACAGATGATCTTTTGCCTCGCTCTTTGCATGTTCCTTTTACTAACGTTTTGCAGGAGCTTGGTAATGATGGGATGGCGTCGAGGACGACTCTAATTCAAGAAGGGGAGGATGATGAGGACATCACCACGTTTGAGGACATACACGAGTCGACTTCGTTTCCACGCTACAAGTCGTCGACACGTCGGGCAGCAACTTCGGTTCGGATTCAGCCGACACGTCTGCGCTTCAACTGCGATATCTCCCTCATACGACATCCAATCAAGGTGTTCTTGGATGCGTTGGAACCGTGACGACGAGACGCTACTTTTGGTCCTGGTTTTAGCTCCAGAAGATTCGTGGATCATTCTGTGTGACCACGAAAGGTGCTGCGTCACCTGTTTTGGGCCTTTTCAGGCTTTGTATCGTGTCGGGCCTTCAGCCCATGTCGTGGGCGCGGCGCCCCAACCCTAGCTCGCCCCCACAACATTAAAATTCAGTAGCCGCCGTCGTTTAGATTCGGGTTTTGCTTAGATTAATCTGTCGAGAACAGTTTCGTCGTCAATCGGTTTGTAAAACCCCAACTTTCGATCTTAATCATACATCTGCAGAGTCACTTCATATTGAGCTGCGTTCTTTCGAGTTCTTCCTTGTGTTCTTCGTTTTGCAGGCAGGGATTAACCTTCTCGGCGAGGTCAACCGGGTTATGACACGGTTGATAACCAGAGGAGTCGTGGTGCTAAGATTGCGGGGTTCGAGTTGCTGACTTGAAGCCGGATCGGTGTGTTGCGCTCCGTCCAAAACGAGTTATCCTTCACCTGACGAAAGATCGGGCACCCCCGTTGCCATCAGCGTAGGCGCGTTGCAGCCTTTTGTAGGTGGCCAATGACATGAGCACGAGGGGGACTGACTTGCGAGTTCGCATGCTGTACAGAGAGGTGAAGGACGACGTGCATGACTCGGATTGGTGGACGGGGAGAGAAATCCTTTTCGGTCGTAGGCGGGCCTACGCACGGTGGCACAAAGTCGGGTCACATCATCAAACTTCTAAAAATTCTCTCTCCAAACTTCACTATTCACCTATCACATCAAATCTCTCTTCTTATACATGGAGTACTAAACGTGGGTAAATAAAAAAAATAGTTACATGGTTTTGATGTACACAACGAGACGAATATTTTAAGCCTAGTTAGGTCATGGTAGGACAATGTTTACCACAAACAAACGAAAAGTGCTACAGTGTCCGATGTGACTTTTTCACTTTACTTTTCACCTTTTTCCAGGAACTAAACACCCCCAAAAGGTAAACCACTGTAAAAAATAGCGCGCTATAGCGGTGCTATAGCGTGCTAATTGAAACGCCGCGACGCAATTGCACTTTTTTGCGCTATTTGCGTTATTCGCACTATAGCGCGCTATAGCGCCGCTATCCTGGAATAGCACCATAGCGCGCTATTCCGGCGCTATTGTCATTTGATTAGGCCAGCCCATCCGTTGATAAAAAAAATAGCGGCGCTATAGCGTCCAATAGCGCCCAGAAATAGCTGACGCTATTTTTCATAGCGCGCTATTTAAAACATAGAGGTAAACCGTAAACGTATCGAATCTTACTTGTTTTGTTATTAGGGAATAGATAGAAAAGGATTTTTTTTATAAAATTATGACGTACCGCTGAATCAATCCTTGCTTTATAATTAGGTAGAGAGGTAGAGATATATATAGAGAGATAAAGATCCAAAACTTTCGACGGTCGTCGGGTCCACAAATCATTAAAACGTTATCCCTCCTACGACCCCACCTGTCACTCTTTTTTCGTCGAATTCTTTTGACAGCCGACGGACCCACGCGTCATTGAACCACTTCTCGAGTTCGTAACAAATACGGTCCCCGGCCAATTATCTATTATGCCGTAACCAATACGGTCTCCGGCTAATTATCTATTATGCAATCTCATTTTCTATTATAAACGTGCGTGTCGCGCGTGCATTCTTGATAGTATATACTATAATAAAACTAAAACTTTCGCTTCATCACTCAAACCATCATAATTTTACAAGAACCCCTAATGTTTATAAAAATCAACCCATGGTCCTTACGTTGTAATTTTACGAAAACCCTTCAATATAACCGTCGAGTTCGTAACCAACACGGTCTCCGTATTTTTTTATTAAACGTGTATGTCGCACGTACATTCAAGCTAGTGATCTTATACAATTCAAATTACCCCTTAATATTTATAAAAATCAACATTAGGCGATCTTATACAATTCAAGTCAGTGATCTTATACAATTCAAACCATCATAATTTTACGTTTTACAAGAACCTCTAATATTTATAAAAATCAACCCACGGTCCTTTGATATGTTGTAATTTTATGAAAACCCTCAAATACAATCATTGAGTTTGTAACCAGCATGTCACCGTATTTTTTATTAAACGTGCGTTCAAGCTAGTGATCTTATACAATTCAAACTACCTGTCTTGTGGAGATAGAGCTCAGACTCTCTAAAGACAGAGAGAAATAGAATACGACTGCATTACAATTGTTTACATGATTTCATCTAACAAAGTAGCGTACCGCAACATGCGTATTAACGCCCAATAAGTAGTTCCGATATTTGGGTAATTTGTAGAGCGTGGCAACGGCACGGCGAGTAGCCTTGTCCCGGCCTTACACGGCAGTACTGGAAGATGTCGCGCACGCAGGACTCGCACTGGTGTCCCTTCGGAAACAGCATCCTCAGCTCCACCAAAACCTCCAGCTCGCCTGCTCCGCGCAGCTCCAGCGCCATGCTCCTGCGTAGCTCGTCGGTGAGCACCACGTCGACGTGCGACAGCGCCGCCGTCACCTCCGCCGACGCGCCCTTGTCCACGCACAAGTCTCCCACGTGGCCCCAGCCGAGGACCACGCCGCCGTAGGACACCGTGGCGGTGGCGTTCTCCCTGCACACCCTCGAGTCCATGTGGTTGTCGACGCGGAGGGCGAGGCCGAAGGCCGGGCGGATCACCGGGCCGCTCCACGGGTCGAGGCTGCCGGTGTCGGTCACCGCGGCGGAGAAGCTGGGAGCCCTGTTGGGCGGCGGCGTCGCCGTGCTCATCCACCACGTCGCGGCTCCAATCGCAGCGAGAGAGAAGCAGCAGAACAGCACGGCGACGATGATCTCTCGAGATTTGTCGCACTTGTCGCCGGATGGTTCCATCACGGTTTGGTTCTTGATGAGCTCCGATCCGATCGATGACAAGGATGATTGGCAAAGCGTTGTCTGGTCTGGCAAGCCGGTAGGGGTCAGTTATATTAGGAGTATACTACAGCACATAGTTTCCACGGAATTGGATACACATACGGCATACCTTGTCCACGTACTGTCCTACTCTGCTTTGTACCATGAGGTATTTGCTGCAATATTGGCTATGATTTAATTTGTTTATTTGCTGACCTCCGTATTTGTGTAGGATACGCCGGGCTGTACCGGGCGTCGTGCAATTAGATTTATTATATGACAATATAAGGGACCTCGGCACCTTCCTCTCCCTGCAGAACAACGAACGCCTAAATTAAAACGATGGACAGCAGAGCTCGACTCCTGCCGCGTTCCGATGATGCCCAGTGGATGGCGGACATCAAACCGTGGGTGAAAATCCTCTACTTCGTGCTGCTAGTGCCAATGATCTGCCTCATGGCTTTCATGGCCTTCGACATGCTCCAGGGGGTTGGAAGGATAAAGTTCTCCATGGATCCCGTCGTCTCCACGGGGCTCGACCTCGCCGGCGCGCCGGCGCCGTCGTTCAACGTGACGCTGCGCGCCAAGAGCACCTACGGCCTCATCAAGCGGTGCACCACCGGACGAGCAACGATGGAGGTGTCCTATTCCGGCGTGACCATCGCCATGGCAGACGTCGAGCCCTTCTGCGTCGACCCCAGAGGGGAGAAGGTCATCGCCGCGACCGCGTCGACGGGATGGCCGGTTCTGCCGGTCGAACTCCGGGAGAGCATGGAGAGTGACCGGCGGCACGGCGGCATCCAGCTCGAGGTCGGCTTCGGCTTCGAGGACGAGAACTACGCACGGTGGGTGCGGTGCCCCACGACATTGGGTGACAACAAGGCTTCCCCGTGCAATCTCTACATTATCAAGGATTGCTAGCTAGCTCCTCGAAGAATACGTTATAGACTCAGATACATACATATATTCCAAGCAATGTTTGCCTTTCCCCATATTTTCCTTGTTTATGCATATGGTTAAGTCATTGCTATGAATCTATGGACTTGAAGTTCCTTGCATGTCTACTTTCTGTGAAGTTCCATGTTCAACATGGGAACTTATCTCAAAGCCCATGTTCCCGTCATCTCAATGGCAGATTGGAGTCCAAAAGCAAGATCGGGAGCTGGAGGCCGAACTTTTCGATTCTAAAGATCCACTGCCATGAATTATAGCCTCGATAAATAATGCCACCACCCACCAAGGCTAACAGACAGTGCAAAGTAGGGCGCTACAAAGTACAACGCTTTCAGACTCCCGAAAATATGAAACATAACCCTTGCAAGAGCAAATAACACTCTAGTGCTCTCGTAGTATGACATCCACACATTTTCACAACTTATTAGTATAGGAGGGGAAAACTATGCCCGTCGACTGTCTTTCTTCAGTTGAACTTCCTGCTATTTCAA
Source organism: Echinochloa crus-galli (assembly GCA_900205405.1). NCBI lineage: Eukaryota > Viridiplantae > Streptophyta > Magnoliopsida > Poales > Poaceae > Echinochloa > Echinochloa crus-galli. The sequence continues at coordinate 1,688,693 of OAMR01000210.1, read as the reverse complement.
ATTAGAGGTTATATCAAGTCAGTGAAATGTTTTTCATATGATGGTTTTGACAAATTCATCCAGGTTGAGCCGTGCTCATCCACCACGTCGCGGCTCCAATCGCAGCGAGAGAGAAGCAGCAGAACAGCACGGCGACGATGATCTCTCGAGATTTGTCGCACTTGTCGCCGGATGGTTCCATCACGGTTTGGTTCTTGATGAGCTCCGATCCGATCGATGACAAGGATGATTGGCAAAGCGTTGTCTGGTCTGGCAAGCCGGTAGGGGTCAGTTATATTAGGAGTATACTACAGCACATAGTTTCCACGGAATTGGATACACATACGGCATACCTTGTCCACGTACTGTCCTACTCTGCTTTGTACCATGAGGTATTTGCTGCAATATTGGCTATGATTTAATTTGTTTATTTGCTGACCTCCGTATTTGTGTAGGATACGCCGGGCTGTACCGGGCGTCGTGCAATTAGATTTATTATATGACAATATAAGGGACCTCGGCACCTTCCTCTCCCTGCAGAACAACGAACGCCTAAATTAAAACGATGGACAGCAGAGCTCGACTCCTGCCGCGTTCCGATGATGCCCAGTGGATGGCGGACATCAAACCGTGGGTGAAAATCCTCTACTTCGTGCTGCTAGTGCCAATGATCTGCCTCATGGCTTTCATGGCCTTCGACATGCTCCAGGGGGTTGGAAGGATAAAGTTCTCCATGGATCCCGTCGTCTCCACGGGGCTCGACCTCGCCGGCGCGCCGGCGCCGTCGTTCAACGTGACGCTGCGCGCCAAGAGCACCTACGGCCTCATCAAGCGGTGCACCACCGGACGAGCAACGATGGAGGTGTCCTATTCCGGCGTGACCATCGCCATGGCAGACGTCGAGCCCTTCTGCGTCGACCCCAGAGGGGAGAAGGTCATCGCCGCGACCGCGTCGACGGGATGGCCGGTTCTGCCGGTCGAACTCCGGGAGAGCATGGAGAGTGACCGGCGCCACGGCGGCATCCAGCTCGAGGTCGGCTTCGGCTTCGAGGACGAGAACTACGCACGGTGGGTGCGGTGCCCCACGACATTGGGTGACAACAAGGCTTCCCCGTGCAATCTCTACATTATCAAGGATTGCTAGCTAGCTCCTCGAAGAATACGTTATAGACTCAGATACATACATATATTCCAAGCAATGTTTGCCTTTCCCCATATTTTCCTTGTTTATGCATATGGTTAAGTCATTGCTATGAATCTATGGACTTGAAGTTCCTTGCATGTCTACTTTCTGTGAAGTTCCATGTTCAACATGGGAACTTATCTCAAAGCCCATGTTCCCGTCATCTCAATGGCAGATTGGAGTCCAAAAGCAAGATCGGGAGCTGGAGGCCGAACTTTTCGATTCTAAAGATCCACTGCCATGAATTATAGCCTCGATAAATAATGCCACCACCCACCAAGGCTAACAGACAGTGCAAAGTAGGGCGCTACAAAGTACAACGCTTTCAGACTCCCGAAAATATGAAACATAACCCTTGCAAGAGCAAATAACACTCTAGTGCTCTCGTAGTATGACATCCACACATTTTCACAACTTATTAGTATAGGAGGGGAAAACTATGCCCGTCGACTGTCTTTCTTCAGTTGAACTTCCTGCTATTTCAAATTAGAGGTTATATCAAGTCAGTGAAATGTTTTTCATATGATGGTTTTGACAAATTCATCCAGGTTGAGAGGTGTGCAAATATGGAGGTTACGAGCCCCAAATAGACTTGGAGTGTAAGCACATCACTACCTTTTAGAGACAAAGAAATTTGGCTTTATGTAAAACAGACAACTTGGATCTCCATTGAGAAAGGTAGCAACATTCCATATTACAAAGTCTATAAGTTGGAGCATATAGAGCATGTTCAAGAGACTCTGTATTGTGTTTACTAAATATGGAGATTATAGCCCCTTTGTAAAAATAGAAAGCCATCTAACTCAATGGGGGTAATCCAACAGATTCTGTAAAGATGGCTAGTGAGGTAGGCTAGCTAAAAATAGCTAGCGAATCGAATGAGGTGGGATGGAGAGCCACTAAATTTGGAGGGTCATTTACAGAGTCGGTTGGAGACGTTTTTTCTCTAACAATAGCTAAATTTAACTTTAGAAAATGAATTAGCTAGTCTCTTGGAGATGCTCAGAGTAAAAGGGTTGTTGTAATTTCAGTGATATAGAAACCTCGTCTTCGCTACTTAACATTTAAGTTCAGATTTATTAACCTGTGGTCAAGGTTTTAAATAGCCGGCTATAACTTCGCTATAGCCTTTTGAAACAGAAAACCGCTATTTAAAATCATGTACAATTTAGCCGCTATAGCCTTGTTTAGCCCGTTATTAGCTGTTTTTTTTTACCCCATCCGCTAAATCCCTTAGCCCGCTATTTAAAACCATGCCTGTAGTGCTTCTATTCTACATCTTTTAACCTGATTCAATAAATCATAGTAGCCTCAAGGGAAAAAACAGACAGGATATGAATAAGGCTCGATTTGATGAAGCACATCACATACAACAAACACAAGGAAGACCTGTGCCAAAAGAACAGCAAACCACGCCAGTTCAATAAGCCACACTCAGATAAAGTTGTGCTCCAAGGGGTTGCTTTCCACTAATGATTCTGACCTCTTTCTTAGGGACTGAATCATCAAGTATTTGACACATCATGGACGATGTTGAAAATCACAAAATAACACAGCTAATGGAATTAACAATAATTAATATCGCCACAAGGTTAAGAACAGCGGAAAGTAGGGGTTTCAAAGTACAATGATTTCAGTCCCCCACCCACCCCAAAAAGAAAAAAGTATAACCCTTTCAGGAGCAAAATAGAGGCTCTACCCATTCATTTATTGAATGCCGGATTAGGTCTCTAGACATTCATACATTTTCTCTACTCAATACAGAGCAAAACTATACATGTTCTCCAAGGGGTTGTTTTCAACTAATCAATTTGATATCTTTCTTCGGGATTGAATCATCTCAGTATCTAACCCTTTTTGGATGCTGAAAGTCTCAACATAACACAGCTAATGTAGTTTGCACATCACAGGGTGACTCAACAACAATGGCATAAAACTTGAAATTGGCTTCCATGAGCAGTTTTATTCCCCTTTATTCAGTAATCGTATTGTACAGTTTGCTATCATCGTTGGCAATAACCATATTGCACAACATCGCAAGACAATACGATCACACCAACACCATGAGAAAAACAACTATAACAAATTAAGAATAACATTATACATGAAAGCGAGCCCAGCAAGCCCAAAGGAGGATGTGCGTGTACCTCCAGAAGCACTGACATCACCACACATAGATGGGGATGCAGTCACCTCACTGGCTGGCTGCTCCAAGCTCCGCATCAATGGCACTGCGTGCAGTGTCCAGATCCTCATCGAGGAAGATGTCCCAATGCCCATCCCATCGGATGAAGAATTCTGTATCCTCGAAGTACTTCACCCTGTGCACGTCTCCGGCCGGAGTGAAGAGGAAATCTCCGTCCACCAGGTCGTAGCTCTCCTTCTTGGTGAGGTTCCAGACCTTCTTCTTGCCCTTGATGACCACCAGGTCGTGGCCAAAGGTGTGGTGGTGCGCCGGCTCCACGCTGCCGGCCTTGAACCGGACGTACGCCGAGGTGGGGCTCTCCCGCACGATCCGCATCTCGCCCCCGGGCATAATCCCCACCGGCTCGAACTCCATCCCGCTCCTGAGGCAGCAGATGGCGCAGGCGGAGTCGGGAGGGCCCTGGGCCTCGGGGATGGCGGCCATCTCGTCAGGCGCGGTGTCGAGGAACCGCTGGATGTCCTCCGGCCAGGGCGCGTCGCCGGAGGCCGGGCAGGGGGCGCGGAAGGGCGTGGCGAGCCAGGTGTCGGCGATGGCGGCGGCGGCGTCGGGCGGCGTGGCCATCCCCGAGAGCGCGAGGACGTTGCAGGCGTTGATGGAGCGGGTGTTGACGGCGTCGGCGGGGGAGGCGCAGTGGGTGGCGTAGACGCGCGGGTACTTGTTGGCGAAGATGCAGACGCCGGCGCCGGTGCCGCAGACGACAACGCCGCGGACCTCGGGGGCGTCGTCGGGCGCCGATTCGGGGGAGGAGACCTGGCGCGCGACGGCCGCGGCGGCGGCGTAGTACTTGTCGACGCCGAGGTCGACGACCTCGGCGACGGCGGGGTGGGCGCGCAGGTGCGCGACGACGGCGTCCTTGAGCGGCTGGCCGAAGCCGTCGGCGGCCGCGAAGATCTTGAAGCGGCGGTCGGAGGCCATTGGCTGGGGACTGATCTGATCTGATCTGATCTGATCTGATCGGACCAGAGGGGCGGGCGGGAGAGGAGCAGTGGCTACTGGCTAGTGCCCAAGCGAGTGAGGAACTGAGCGAGGACTGAGGCGAAGACGACAGGCCTGGATGAGGAAGAAACGGTGCGTGGACGGTCCTCGCACGCTTTCGCTGACATGCGGGACCCAGGGGATGGATGGAACAATTTCATCAGTCAAGAAATGGAATTATATTGGAGGACACCTAGATCTGGATCAGATCAAGATGTTAATATACTACTTACTAATGATTTGTGTTAATCTATGCATTTGCAAATAAACTTATTATTACTTTACATGATGGTCCTCCGAGAGAGGACATTTGGAGGAGACAATCCATAGTTTATAGAGAGGTCCAACGTGATTGCAACAAATGTAATTGTGGAACATCGCCAAGGTGTGTAGCTTAGATCCTGGTCTCTATCTCAAAATCTTGATCCTGCAAAATCGTCGTGGTTTGTTGATGCCATGGATCTTAAATCTCCTATTAATATGATCATGGTTGAGAATTGTGCATGATCCTATAGCATCTGCCATATAAACTTTATTACCATATAAGTTCATTGATGCTTGTGAGAAATTAAGTTTACCTAGTTTGGTATGCAATGATTTACTCTTTTTTCATGTGATGATATTTCAGATATGTAATAATCAATACATTTGGCCTTTGGTTGAATGATACTTAAAACTAAGTTGGTCTGAAAACAACATGAATAAGTGCACTCAGAGTATACGTGACTTAGTTAAATTTATGAAAATCAATATCATGAGTCCAATGTAAATAATTAAAGGTGGAAAATAAAAATGGTTAAATCTTATAACTATATCATATTATTTTCCTTTCCACAATCAATTATTTTTGCTTCTCATTTTGCTGCAAAAGTGCAAATATTGCCTGTAGTGCTCGACTTCCCCAGAATCAGTGAAGTCTCGATCTGCTTGTCTAGAGGTTAAGTTTATCTACCGTGTTGATGATTCAGTAGAGAATGAAGCCATGTAGCGATAAACGGGGCATGTAGTGGAGTTGAAGGTTAATTATACGTGAGTACGGTGGACAGGTTTAATCTGTTGAAGGTTAACAATACATACATGAGAGTACGGTGGACAGGTTTAATGTTTTGAAGGCGAGGAAAGTCAGCTGATTATTTTTTGCAGTGGTAGGTGACTGCCGTTAACGGAATTGTTCACCATCACTTTGTCAGCCTTTTCGAAAAAGTACTCCTGTGAATTTGAGGTTGAGGCCGCGTTTAGATCCAGGATACATCGGCCGATTCGGGTCCGACACCGCTACAGTGCGCAATAAATGTGCACTGTAGCGTTTCGTTTGTTTGTACGAAAAATTATTTAAAAATTTATTAATTAGGTTCAAAATGTCCGTCTCGCAGAGTACAACAAAACTGTGTAATTAGTTTTTGATTTCATCTACATTTAGTACTCTATACATGTTATGACATTTTGATGTGATGAGGAATCTTGTTTTTGCATAGTGAATTTGGAAGGTGAATTTGGGAACTAAACACGGCCGGGCCGCGTTTAGTTCCCAAAAAGTAACTCCCAAATATACTATAAAAAAGAAGATTCCCCATCACATCAAAATATCATAACATGCATGGAGTATTAAATGTAGATAAAATCAAAAACTAATTGCACATTTTTGTTGTACTCTGTGAGACGAACATTTTGAGTCTAATTAATAAATTTTTAGATAATTTTTCGCACATACAAACGAAACGCTACAGGGTCCGATGTCTGACCGGTGTCAGACCGGCCAGCGCCTGCAGACCCGAATCGGGCGCGGCCTTTCTGGATGTAAACGCGGCCCTAGGCCTTGTTTAGTTGCCAAATTTGGCACACCAAATTTGGGACTTTAATTTGGGATCTCGTCGTAATCATTGCGCCACTGTAGCATTTCGTTTGTATGTGTAAAAAATTATCCAAAAATTGGTTAATTAGGCTCAAAATGTTCGTCTCGTAGAGTACAACAAAACTGTGCAATTAGTTTTTGATTTCACCTACATTTAATACTCCATGCATGTTATGACATTTTGATGTGATGGGAAATCTTCTTTTTAGATAGTGAATTTGGGAGTAGCTTTTGGCATCTAAACAAGGCCCTAGCGTGGCTCTGTTGGGTGAATTGGACGCATTTCACGTGCAAGTCGCCGGATTCGCCACGCTGTTACCCGGCGTAAGCAGGAGAAAGCGAACTTGTCAAAGTCAACGGATTCGGTCGATCGATCCGCCGAGGCCTCCCCTTGCTCGACTGTTCCTCGGTTCCTCTCCTCCACCAAGCAAGAGCGAAGCCGCCGACCGCACATCCCCCCTCCCTCGCGGCGGCGGAGGCGGAGGCGGAGATGGGACTGGAGGTGCCGCCGGAGGAGAGCAACCGGTGCGTGCGCGGCTGCTGCCGCAGCGCCGCCATCCCGCTCCACCTCCAGCCGGCCTCCTTCTCCCTCCTCTCCCCCATCGCGCGAGGTATCCATCCCCACGCCACGCCTTAATCCTCGCTTCTCGTGTTCCTCTTTGGGCGGTGGTTCTTCCGAGGAGGGACGGCGCGCGGTAACTGTGAAATGTTGCAGGCTCGGAGAGCACGGTGTACGAGGCCCGGCTGGGCGGCGAGCGCGTCGCGGCCAAGAAGCCCGTGCTGGCCACGTCCGAGGACCTCGACAAGTTCCACTATCAGCTCCAGCTCCTCTGGTCAGTTTCATGTTCTTCTCTGTCCCACTTGTTGTATTACTTATCGGGTTCGATCGAATTGCTTATAAGGGGAAGTTCCTGCTGATGTTCTTGCTGGAGTCGTGCCATCGGGGATAATAAGGAGAACGGGAATGCTGTGCTTGTGCTGACATTTTGATGATATGATAGCTTAAGGTAGTCACCGTTTGTCCCCAAAGAAAATGTGGATCAGATAGAAGCATATTAGTTTTGCGGTCCACTGGGTTATCATGGTAGCAGCAGGAAAAACGGGAACCATTTTTTTTTTGTTATAAGGCTGTAGGAGTAAAGTTGCTGCCTGACCACAGCTGTTGTGGGCGTTGATCTCATGATGAAATCATGGAGGGTCTCGTTTTCAGGATGCACTCTGACAGATATTGTAGGAAATGGTACCTTTTGCTGCATGAGCTGTTTATTGGAATGGGCGTTCGCATCCAGAACAAAAGACAAAGCTCCTTACCATGTTTATTTGGTTAATTTTGGGATTTGTTATGTGTATGCAGTGAGCTGGATCACCCAGGGCTGGCAAAACTGATCGCAGCACATGCACGCCCTCCGAATTACTTGATGTTCTTTGATTTCTTCGAGCCTCCAAACCTTGCGGACAAGATTCATGTTGACGAGTGGAGCGCTTCTGTCCAGCAAGTGATTGCCATTGCCAGTGATCTAGACTCTGTATTGTGTTTACTAAATATGGAGATTATAGCCCCTTTGTAAAAATAGAAAGCCATCTAACTCAATGGGGGTAATCCAACAGATTCTGTAAAGATGGCTAGTGAGGTAGGCTAGCTAAAAATAGCTAGCGAATCGAATGAGGTGGGATGGAGAGCCACTAAATTTGGAGGGTCATTTACAGAGTCGGTTGGGTCGATCGATCCGCCGAGGCCTCCCCTTGCTCGACTGTTCCTCGGTTCCTCTCCTCCACCAAGCAAGAGCGAAGCCGCCGACCGCACATCCCCCTCCCTCGCGGCGGCGGAGATGGGACTGGAGGTGCCGCCGGAGGAGAGCAACCGGTGCGTGCGCGGCTGCTGCCGCAGCGCCGCCATCCCGCTCCACCTCCCGCCGGCCTCCTTCTCCCTCCTCTCCCCCATCGCGCGAGGTATGTATCCATCCCCAGTGCCCCACGCCTTAATCCTCGCTTCTCGTGTTCATCTTTGGGCGGTGGTTCTTCGGAGGAGGGACGGCGCGCGGTAACGGTGACATGTTGCAGGGTCGGAGAGCACGGTGTACGAGGCTCGGCTGGGCGGCGAGCGCGTCGCGGCCAAGAAGCCCGTGCTGGCCACGTCCGAGGACCTCGACAAGTTCCACTACCAGCTCCAGCTCCTCTGGTTCGTTTCATGTTCTTCTCTGTCCCGCTTGTTGTATTACTTATCGGGTTCGAATTGCTTATAAGGGGAAGTTTCTGCTGATGTTCTTGTTGGAGTCGTGCGATTGGGGATAATAATAAGGAGAACGGGGATGCTGTGCTTGTGCTGACATTGTTTGATAGATTAAGGTAGTCACCGTTTGTCCCCAAAGAAAATGTGGATCAGATAGAAGCATATTAGTTTTGCGGTCCACTGGGTTATCATGGTAGCAGCAGGAAAAACGGGAACCATTTTTTTTTTGTTATAAGGCTGTAGGAGTAAAGTTGCTGCCTGACCACAGCTGTTGTGGGCGTTGATCTCATGATGAAATCATGGAGGGTCTCGTTTTCAGGATGCACTCTGACAGATATTGTAGGAAATGGTACCTTTTGCTGCATGAGCTGTTTATTGGAATGGGCGTTCGCATCCAGAACAAAAGACAAAGCTCCTTACCATGTTTATTTGGTTAATTTTGGATTTGTTATGTGTATGCAGTGAGCTGGATCACCCAGGGCTGGCAAAACTGATAGCAGCACATGCACGCCCTCCGAATTACTTGATGTTCTTTGATTTCTTCGAGCCTCCAAACCTTGCGGACAAGATTCATGTTGACGAGTGGAGCGCTTCTGTCCAGCAAGTGATTGCCATTGCCAGTGATCTAGGTCTAAGTTTGCTGCATATCTTTTGATGCTCCTACGATATCAAAACAAATATAGACCTTAGGGTTTACTCAGGGGTGGATCCAGGCTATTTTGATGTTTTCACTTGACAGCAATGGATTTTTCAAATCCAAGGCAAAATTGTGTTTATCTAATGGACCAAAAGACCAATGATCATGCTTTCAACACATGTCTCTCTATTCTGGATCTGCCCCTTGGTTAAGATTTCAAAACAAGTATAGACCTTAGGGTTTACTCAGGGGTGGATCCAAGCTATTTTGATGTTTTCACTTGACAGCAATGGATTTTTCAAATCCAAGGCAAAATTATGATTATCTAATGGACCAAAAGACCAATGATCATGCTTTCAACACATGTCTCTCTATTCTGGATCTGCCCCTCGGTTAACTATAGGGTGCATAATGTTGAACTTAGAGCACTCTTGGTTGAGGATCTAATTTAACATTTTTGCATGAGTGTTACTTTTGGAACATGCTTCAAGCGGAATGTCATCAACTAAGAATCAGTTGTTAGCATGAAACAAGCATATTTTGCCATAATATGCTCTCCTGACTTCATGCTCTTGAATTTCAATCTACTTCAACCTTGCCCAGTGTTCTGTATTGTTTACCTTTTTATTTGTTCACTTGATTATGCAGACAAGCAATTATAGAATTAGTTGTACTCAACGTCCCTCTGTTTTTCTGGATATTTGCAGTTTTAGTTTCATCTTTCATTCTGAACCACAGTTTTTTCTTTCTTACACTTATATGGTTCAAAATTTTGGTATCTCACTGTGGTCAACTAAAGCTTTTATACCGAAAATTGCATAATACATTTTTTTCTGTAAACATGGCAAAGTGCTTCTAGCGTCAAGATGATGCATAAACATATTACTAGAACCTGTACTGTTAAACAAAATTGTGAAGGGAAAAATTGTGGCTAAAAGTTTGGGTATAAGGACAACAATATGGTCAGCATAAAGTCCATAGGACAAGAATTGACGCTAATCCAAATATGTACCAGTTATCATCTAATTAAAATAATAGAACACGCACAGATATTGTTTGTCCTTGTTAGGTGGCAATGTCCTGTTTGATACTATTTTTGTTACATATGTGTTATTGCAAAAGTTGAAAATTAGAAGTTTGACCCCATTTTGATGATATCTTTGCAGCAAAGGCTCTCCAGTACTTACACACCCTTGGGGTAGTTCACAGAGATATAAAACCTGCAAATATTTTGGTATGTGCATTCATTTTTCTTATATCTGTGAAGAATCACGTACTTCCATGCACAACAAATTTCCATCTTTTACTTACATTAATGGAAGCTTATAACTCTGCACAGCTAGACAAAGACCTCCATCCACATCTAGCAGATTTTGGCTTGGCCATGTTTCAGAAGGATATTAAGCGTGTCTCAGTTGAGAACTGGAAATCATCTGGCAAGCCCACTGGTGGTTTTCATAAAAAGAATATGGTTGGGACACTAATTTACATGGCACCAGAAATTTTGAGAAAGGATATACATACAGAAAAATCTGATGTATATAGCTTTGCGATATCTATCAAGTAAGGTCTGTCTCCTTTATAATTAAATGTAAAATAACACCGGCTTCAGTAACTTCGTAACATTACAGTATAAACTATTTCTCTGTAGTGTTTCTGTTAGTGATACATGCATTGTAGCAGCAGTAGTTTCATCTGCTTATAGGAAAATGGTTGTTCCGACAGATGCCATATCTGTAGGAGGGAGTGGCTTGTTATTTATAGACCTAGAGTATATGGAGAATTCTACTAGGTGATATAAACCCTGTCCAACACGTGTCTACACATCTAATCAGTTCCATGTTCGCACACTGAAACAAGTTATTCAGTATTTCTTGTATTATACATTGTACATCTATTTTTCTTTTTGCGTAGCTTACGGTGATATTAGCATATCGTTTAAATTCAATTATACTAAATTTTCAGATTGTGTTTGGACGCTTGATTTCTTGATTCATGTAAACAAGTGCTGCTGCTATGTTTTGTCAGAATAAAATAACTACCATGATGCTAGCATATCAGTGATTCCTTGGAAGTCCTTCGCCACCATGTTGATGTTTAGTTGAGCCCCTAGGATGCAACCAGGTGTTTGATGATTTGGTCCAGGTTGCCTGCATTCATATTGTTATTGTCCATTCTACTGATGGTGTTCTCTGATGTAACTGGGTCCACCAGTGATAACAAATAGGCAAGGGACATGGACTTGAAAATGCAGGCTAGAATGTAACTGGATACTTCAGACAGCGAATCCACTGTAACTTATGATGTAATGTACAATATATTTTGCTAGCATATTCAACTAACTTGTGGTGTTTCTTTGTACATGTGAAAATTTATTCAGTACAAGGCAAAGTATTCTGCTAGCATAATTATTGATGATGCTTTAACAGTTGCACTCTGTTTCTCTAATTTACAGTGAACTTCTTACTGGTGTAGTGCCTTATACAGATCTGCGTGCAGAAGCACAGGTATTTTACTGTTCTTTTGTCTGCTTTTGGTTTGTTAATGCTAATTATGCTATCATGTATTCTTGTTTAATGCAATTTTGTTGGAAAAATTCATCTGACTGACAATGATCATTCAATAGCATAATATCCCATAATGCCTAGCACAAAAGGTTACCAACTTACCGTAATTGCTTTGCCATTCTGCTGCTCTTAGATAGTTCCTATTTGATGTTATTGATATTCCATTCAGTATTAAACTTCTATAGTATTAGCTTCAGATGTGTTTTACTGGGTAATCACACATTTATTCCTTTATTAGTTCTGTACAATTCATATTACAGTTCTCTGCACTTGACATGACAGACCCATTTATTTTCCTCGAAATGACCATTGACCATATTTTTTTTAGGCACACACCGTTCTTGAAATGACTTACACTGAACAACAACTTACAGCAGCAGTTGTTTCTCAAGGATTGCGCCCTGCACTTGCTCTTCCTAAGTCTGGTGTTCCATCAACACTTCTGTCACTTATCCAGCGTTGCTGGGATCCTTATCCTGAAAAGAGACCATCGTTTGAAGATATAATTGACGAGCTAAACATAATCCAAAAGCATTTAGTTTGCCTTCCAGCATCTCCTACGAGAAAGGGTCCCCTAGAAGCACACCATTATCAAGAAGCATTAAACTGGTTCAAACAAGGAGAGCTTTTTGTTAAGAGATCAGAAGTACCAGATCTTACAGAGAATCTTTGGTCTGACTGTTCCAATCAGTCCTCATCAGAGTATCATCCAACATTAAGTTGGGGCTCTTTTGCAACATGCGGTCGAAGGGAAACTATGGAAGATACCCATTTTATGCTTCCCAATATGAGCGAAGAAAAGAATGTTTTTGCCTTTGGCATTTTTGATGGGCACAGAGGTTTGCTAGTCAAAGAAAACATAGTTGGTTGATTTTTACTAGCTTTTACTTCAGCTTATCTTACAAAACACTTTCCACAGGTTCAGCAGCTGCTGAGTTTTCTGTCCGAGCAGTCCCTGGGTTTCTCAAGCAATTTGGTCAGGGTACAAGGTTTGTGTTGAATGCAAAAGGTTGGAAAAAAAATGTTTGCCATGTTAAAATTTTGACCTGAACTCTGGCATTATGCAGCCCAATCGATGCCCTTGCAGAAGCATTTGTAAGGACTGATGTGGCATTTCGAGAAGAACTCATTCTTCACCAAAAGTCAAAAAGGATAATCCGAAAAGACTGGCATCCTGGTTGCACAGCTGTGACAGCCCTGGTAGTGAGAAACAAGCTTTTTGTAGCAAATGCTGGTGATTGCCGAGCAATCCTGAGCCGTGGTGGTAAACCATTTCCTATGACCAAGGTTGGGCTTAATGTTTCTGTGTCATTACTACATTTTTTTTTTGGAATTGTGACATCTCTGGTGAAACTCTATTTTCATTTTGTTGGTATAGGATCATGTTGCTAGTTGTCCGAAGGAAAGAGAGCGTGTAATAAAGGCAGGAACTGAAGTAAAATGGCAAATAGATACTTGGCGTGTGGGTGCAGCTGCTCTTCAGGTGCTCAATTTGATTACTTTTGGCAAGTGTTGATTAGATCATGCATTGAAATGGCTAATGACCGGCAAGAAACTGGCAAAATTCTTGTGTTTATCCATGAAGCAAGTACTCATTTATGAAAAATGTTGCAAAAAGTCACTTTTCTGATATTGCCTTCTGATAACCTTTTTTGGCAATTTACTTGTTCCTTCTCTACTATAAGATGGTGCTTGACAGCTTGCGCTTTTGCCAACTAGGAAAATTATCTAACCATTGTGTTGCCTACTTGTGCACATAACTGGTTGCTAGACAGCAGTTTCCTATGGAACTATACTTCTTGCACGGTAAAACCTGCTCAACAACAACAACAACAACATAGCCTTTTGTCCCAAGCTAGTTGGGGTAGGCTAACCTGCTCACAAAAGAAATATTAGATATGGAAAATAATTGCCATACAAGATTATCTGGATAAAGGAACATCACATGCTCAGAAAAGTCATAAAGTTTTATTTACTCCCAGGATGTTTTCTGCTTCCATAAGAATCTTTAATGGTGCCTTGAACTTTTCAACAACAACAACAACGCCTTTTGTCCCAAGCAAGTTGGGGTAGGCTAGAGGTGAAACCCAAAAAGGCAAAAAAAAAAAAGATTTAACAGTCCATACACCCTCTTAAATTTCGTCATCCCAGTATCCTTGGTAGTTTAGCATTATGATGCTGTATCATTAGGTTTGTAGTCCTCACACTCATTTTACTTCTGTGTATCCTTAAATTAGAAATGAAGCGATGGATAGACTAGAACCAAGGTCATAAGAAAAATGTTCATTCTCTTTTATCACTATATTTGCTTGTGGCAATAAGTTGTATAAATGTTGTGGTGGGAGTTTTAATGCTTAAAAACAATAGCCGGGGATTTTATGAGGAAATTTGTGTTCATAGGAATGTGGGTTTTCCTAACAGGTCACAAGGTCAATTGGTGATGATGATCTCAAGCCTGCAGTCACAGCACAACCTGAGGTTATTGAAACTGCTTTATCAGATGATGATGAGTTCCTGGTAGGTGTTCTTCTGTTATTTTGCTGTCTGCAGTTTTTCATTGTAAATCAATAGGATACATTGAATTTCACTTATTTCTTTAGTTTTCATATACCTATTGCCTTGTATTGAATTGGAACAAGAGCATTTTTCTTGTTTCATAATTGAGAGTGTTTTGCTACACACAATTTTTTTTACCTAAGAATAGAGTATATACTATATAGAGATGAATTAACTCTTTAGATCTCATGTTCCCCAAAATAAGGTTTTTCTTTCTGGTGTACACAACGCCATGGAAGGTGTTTAGGATAGGGGTAGGTAATTTTTCCATAGTAGATGCTATTTAATAAAGGAAGTGATAAGGTATGATTGCATCCTTTGCATAGTCCAACATGAAGTATATATGTTATGGGGGGACTTGCTTAGTTCTGATGATGTCCAATATGATATTAATTTATCAAGTCGAGCAACTCAACATTTTAGGACACTAGTAGTTATTAGTTAGCAGGTTAGTTTGCCTAAATTAATCTTCTTCTAAAGTTGAGAGTACAAAATGTAGTTATGATATGCCACATCATCCCAAAATCCACTTGGAGCTGGCTTAGAATTCTGGTTTTGCAAAAAGTCTTGGACCCAAGGTTTTATTGGTTCCTTTCCTGTCCCACTGTTTTGGCTAGTCCAACCTGAACACTAATTTTGAATCTAATGGGGTCCTCATCAAATGACTGGAACTCTCCAATTCCCACCTGAAACCACTTTTCGTCATAAACCAAAACTTTTGACACAGCTCCTGGCAGTTCTGGCTCCCCTCTGAACTCTGAAGCTGCACTGTTTGGCACTGTAGTGACTCCCGCCCAAAATGAACTAAAGGCCTGATTGGTTCGTTGCCCACCGTAGCCTGGCTCGCACCAGCCGGCCAGGTCCCCAGTGGCCAGGCTCGCCAGCTGCAGAGGTGGTATGATTGTTTAACGTTTTCTACTGTACAGGCCAGATAGAGATTTTGTTTGGTTGCCCAGCCGAACAGCGTCGGTGCCCTCTTTTTGCCTACCTGCGTGCTTGTCAGCACGCACCCGGCACCACGGGAGCCTGGCTCCGGTGAAACGAGGAATTTGGCCGCACCCCGGGAGCCAGGCTCGGGCATCCCTTTTGCAGCCCCGCAGGCCAAGCTGTACCTAGCTCAGGCAACCAATCAACCTTCGCATCTTGAGAGCCTGGGTGAGGGGATACAGGGAATCAAGCACACCATAACTGGCTTTACCGGCCATGCCAAACGGGGCCTAAATGACACTGCAAACCAATCTGAAACCGGTTCACTGGTTCTCCTGGCACACTTTGGGACCTGATCTATAGATAATATAAAATTGAATAGCTAAACACAGCCACACACCAGAAGCAAACACATGTGCTATTTGGATTTAATAAAATTGAATATTGGGTAATAATTAATGAATAATAAAGAACACCTACCAAATCCTCAGCCACAACATAGTGCTTAATCCAAGCATGTGGATTTGCATTTTAAGTTTTCGGAAATATTAGGCCATGCTTACTCTGCTAAACTTGTGATATGCATTGAAGGGACATATATACTTCTGGTAGTGGTTATTTATGAAAGAAGCTCATTGAGTATGATGCTCCTAATATTATGTCCTTGGTTACATCAATAAAAGCCTTGTTGAATGTAATAGTTTGCTTGAAATCATTGTCATAGAATTCCTACTGCAGTTTTTTTTAGAGCAATTCCTACTGCAGTTGATGTTGAACAAATGCGAAGAGATCTACTGAAACAAAGTATCTAAAGCTTCATCATCACTTCATTTGGTTTCCTGTAGGTGATGGCTAGTGATGGCCTGTGGGATGTGGTAAGCAATGAGGATGTGTTGTCAATAATCAAGGACACAGTAAAAGAGCCTGGAATGTGCTCCAAGAGGTTGGCTACGGAGGCTGCAGAGCGGGGCAGCAAAGACAATATCACTGTCATTGTCGTATTCCTTCGCCCTGTCTCCACAGCTGAGCGGATATACTGAGTGATCACCGAAACCCTTGCTCAGTAACTTACACGCCTTCTGATATGAACTCGCTATTTTTTGATTAAATTTACATCGGTAAAGAAGAAAAGAAGCTACACATTCATTCTTGTGTTTGTATACAGTTGGTTTATCTTGTCTCCAGGCTAGAAAGAACAAAACATGTCCAGATGGCAGCCTTAGTGCAAATTTTTGTCTTTTGTAACATTTATCCCACATACGTACACTATACGAACAAAACAGATAATTGTTTTTCTTTTCTGTTGCCACGCGGAACACAATAAATTCCCTGTGAGTACATGCGATTGGGGTGTGCCCATTTGAGGATGGAAAATCATTATTCTACTATGGTACATGAAAGTGCTAGTATAAACTAACTCTAGCCCATGGTTTCACGAGAGGAGATAAGATGACAAAACAATCTTCTTTTATTACCATCTTTTTTTTTTAATGTACAGGACCCGCTCCTCCATCCATTGATGAAGTCCACGCAACAACAATGCTATACAAAACTTCATTCACTTCATATGTATATATATATAAACAGATGACTCCAACACCTTGCAGCATCAACCGTGGAATATAAAAGAAACTATGACAAGTGTTATTTAGCAGGAAAAAAAATGACTCGTGTTGTGTGTAACGTAACGAAAGGAAAAGCGTGCTTTTTTTTTTACAGAAACGCGATGATATGGGCAAGCACGGCAATTGGTGTCTTCGATAACCTCGGCCTGGACTCAGTCGATGTGATAGGCCGCCCATTCACCACTGACAGGTCAAGTTTCTCCTCTGAATTCCAAGCATACAAAAGCACAATACAGCAATGACTGTACACGCCAGAAGAATTTCGACAACTTTCAAACGGTGAACCTGAAATTTGGGAGAAAGAAACTAGATTGATTAGTTCCAGTTCAGACCTAGCAATGCCAATGATTCCGAAGTTGATATCAGAATAGTATACGCTGAATTGGGGACATTTATTGCGTTCAAGAAATCGAAAACGTGCGAGCCGTGCCCAGACAGCAATATCTTGCAAGAAAGTGACACCAATTAAAAGCAAGGTCATCTTATTGACCGGCCATTTATATTTAATTGAGCAACATGCATAAACTTGGAGCTTGCTTCTTATCCATCTTTGGCAAAGTTTGGCATTTAATCCTTTTATATGGAACTGACGGGCGGTTGAAATACACGTGTGGTTGCTTGCAGGTTATCTGAAAATCAAATTTATAAATATTTTTGTACTCAATAATAAGCAACATTACATAATTGATGGATTAGTCTCTGATGATATGGCGTGTTTTCTTTTGTAAGGTTCAGACTTTAGACTTAGCACTTGCTTTGGAGAACACACCATTTACTTACAAAAGGAAATCTAATTTTGCTTGTGTTAATGGTTGCTTTCAGCAGAGAACAAATCTCTATGATGAATAGCTTGCGACAGAACTAGAGCTTTCCATTCACCAATCAAAGTCACTGTCAAACCTAGTATTTGTTTAAATTTCAAATAACACTACAAATTATATAACCACTTGAACAACAGTTAGAAGTTGTGATACAGAGATAGCCACAAGCCAAGAAAAAAGAAGACAAGATAACAGTAAATCATTTGTTGTACCTTTTTCTTTGGTATGCTCATGTATGTGTGACAAGTAATGGCAGCTTGGCTTCCTCTCTCGATCCTTTTCTGAAGTAGGCATAAAGCAACAGCTGTATAATACCCAATATAGTTCCAATCCCATTTGGAATCTGACATTTAGAAGCAAACAAGGTGAGCAACAGACATACAGTTAGACACCCTTCCAAGCAAAAGCTACAACAAACAATAGGAAACTTGAATCATACATATATGAAGAAATCATGCAGCAGGACTCCATATAAGAAGAACGATACACTCATCAGGAACATGGATAATGACAAATAGAAGGGCATGTACTCCACACTCTTTGTCCTGATGACCAGATTCTGTAAAACAACAGTAGAAGAGAACTGGGGATAAGGATCATCCAAATGTCCTTAAATGAGATGTGGTCAAATCACAGCTAATAGTATTGAATTGCATAGTGGCTACATCCAACTGCATTTCTATCAGTCAATTATAAAATCCAATTAAGACTACCAAATCAGGATACACAGAATAATACCATCAATCCTTAAGAACTCACAATGATCGACAAGGGGGACGCAAACATGAATATGAGGGAAGCGACGCTGAGATATCCGACGAATGTCTGCCGCGTTGCGTTTTGTGATCAAGCCACCCCAAACTTGCATACACAATCAGGCCGAACACCACAAAGACGGCGGCCAAGAGACTAGAGACCTTCAACTGCAACAAGGACATCCATCCCCATTCTCAGAAATTCAGTATGTCGAATATGCAGAAGCTAACAAGAAGGCAGTTCAGGAGCAAGTGCCCAGTACCCACCCTCTCTTTGGCGTCGGCGTAGGCGATGAATACGGCGGTGTAGGCGAGCTGGAAGACGGCACCGATGGAGTTGACGGTGGCGACTAGGACGACGCCGTAGGAGACGAAGGGGAGGCCGTACCACATGCAGATGAGGCAATTGAGCAGCGAGTAGATGTAGGGCATGGCCGAGAACTGCTCCGTGGATCCATTCCGAACGATCCGCCTGAATGTCGGCCTGCAAGAAACGGGCATTACAGCTTGTTCAGAATTGGATCGATTGAGGATGGAAACGAGGAGGGAAAACTTAGAGTTTTTTAGAGTAATTTAACCAAGCAATTCAGCATAATCAAGAAAAGAAAAGGGGAACTTACAATGGGGAGATGAAGAGCACGAAGGCGAAGACGTTCCCTGAAACCACCAATTGCAAACAAGAAGATTACAAGATGAGATAAAGAATCAGACTCTGCCAATCAAATCCAGCTATCGCCTTGCAACCCTCCAGCATCCAATCCCATGCCCAAGTTTGTCAAAAAAAAAAAAAATCCCATGCCCAAGGAACCCAACAAAGCTGAACCAATCCAGGAGTCACAACAGTCCCAGAACCAGAAGGGGAAAACGAACAAGAAGCCAACAAGAATGCTTGGCTTCCTCCCTGGATGGATAGCAGGGAGACAAGAACAGAGAGAATGGCTGGCTGGTAGCGTGAGCTATGTAGTAACAACTAGTACTAGCTACAGATAAGGATTGCAGTTGCCGCTGACCTGCGACTCCGGCCCCGTAGCAGCAGAGGTCCCGGATGGACGGGTCGGCGACAGAGTTCATTAATGCCGGAACACCCCAATCCATGGTGCTCACACCCGCCCACCAGTATCTTCACGCTCCTCCCCTTCTCCCGTCGAGAGGGGAAGACACCTTGCTCCGCAGATACAGAACTGCTCTGCTCCGTACGGATCTCAGGATCTGAATATATTAGCGGCGGCAGGCAGGCCGCAAGCCGTAGGGAGGCAGGCAGGCAGCCGCAGCAGTCGCCACTCGCCAGCCGAGGTGCGTGGGGTACGGCCGTGACGGCCCTGGCAGGCTTGGTGGGATCGGGACACGGAGTGGAGTTCTTGCCTGTTTTGCTCGGCGGGCAGCGTGTCTTTTATAGACTTTTTTTTTATAGTATCCTTAATTCCTTCTCGATCAGACGAACAGGTCCTCGGCAGACAGGCACGGCAAGCAGCACATGCGGGATTTGTTTCGTGGATATCCTCCCTCGCTGTCACTGTGGACGTGGTGGTGGCGACGATGGCGACAGGAGGCGAATCCGGTCTATATCGAGGCGTGCAATCAACGGATGATTCACGGGCATCAACGGATGAGGTCGTACCAAGTGCGTCTTTGCGTAGTTTCCAGGGAATGTTCTCTCGAATTATACAGTTTTATTATCAGAGAGTAAAAACAGTTAAACCATGATTTATTGTTTTGTTTTTCTGGAAGTAGTAACCGTGCATGAGTTTGGACACCCGAATTTATCCGACCGTAATTTTTTTTTGAAGATTCTTGTTAGGCCTGTTGTTTTACACCATCAAATGAACCTGATAAAGTCGTTTCAACACAAATGAATACTGATCAGAGAAAACAAGTGATTTGGTTGTATTGCCTCTAAAACCAAAAGAACTGCCTTCCTTTTTCAAATATGTATATTAATCCGTATGGTGTCTCCACCATGTCTCATAAAAAAAAGGAACATCTGAAGCTACATGAATCTTTGGTTGAGTATATATCTAAAGTTTTGGATTAATATAGCGTGTGGTCATAGTTTCAATAGAAATTAGGCTATTTCCAATAAAAATTTTATGAGAGTTTTATGTACATTAAATGATGTAACACACCCGCAATTATGATGATATGTCATGTATGAAGAGAGAGGGAAAGAGTTTCATGAAAACTCTCTTTGCACAATTCCCGAGTATGGATGAGTCATAAAATTAAATATCGTAGGGTGTTTATATGAAACAACAACACGAAACAATCACATTAAAAATGTTGTTTTAAACATAATTTCATTTTATTCTTGTTGATGCGTGGTCATTTTGAAAACATCAATATGAATTCGTCAGTGAGATTAGCCTCATAAAACCGGTCCAAGAGGATAACAATGATTTTGTTGCAGACCTTAAACACCAAGCTGCACAAAGTTGAATCCAAAAGGTGAAGATGTAGTAATTGTGCATACACAATCAGGCCGAACACCACAAAGACGGCGGCCAAGAGACTAGAGACCTTCAACTGCAACAAGGACATCCATCCCCATTCTCAGAAATTCAGTATGTCGAATATGCAGAAGCTAACAAGAAGGCAGTTCAGGAGCAAGTGCCCAGTACCCACCCTCTCTTTGGCGTCGGCGTAGGCGATGAATACGGCGGTGTAGGCGAGCTGGAAGACGGCACCGATGGAGTTGACGGTGGCGACTAGGACGACGCCGTAGGAGACGAAGGGGAGGCCGTACCACATGCAGATGAGGCAATTGAGCAGCGAGTAGATGTAGGGCATGGCCGAGAACTGCTCCGTGGATCCATTCCGAACGATCCGCCTGAATGTCGGCCTGCAAGAAACGGGCATTACAGCTTGTTCAGAATTGGATCGATTGAGGATGGAAACGAGGAGGGAAAACTTAGAGTTTTTTAGAGTAATTTAACCAAGCAATTCAGCATAATCAAGAAAAGAAAAGGGGAACTTACAGTGGGGAGATGAAGAGCACGAAGGCGAAGACGTTCCCTGAAACCACCAATTGCAAACAAGAAGATTACAAGATGAGATAAAGAATCAGACTCTGCCAATCAAATCCAGCTATCGCCTTGCAACCCTCCAGCATCCAATCCCATGCCCAAGTTTGTAAAAAAAAAAATCCCATGCTCAAGGAACCCAACAAAAGCTGAACCAATCCAGGAGTCACAACAGTCCCAGAACCAGAAGGGGAAAACGAACAAGAAGCCAACAAGAATGCTTGGCTTCCTCCCTGGATGGATAGCAGGGAGACAAGAACAGAGAGAATGGCTGGCTGGTGGCCTGAACTCATGTAGTAACTACTAGTACTAGCTACGGATAAGGATTGCAGCTGACCTGCGACTCCGGCCCCGTAGCAGCAGAGGTCCCGGACGGACGGGTTGGCGACGGAGTTAATTAATGCCGGAACACCCCAATCCATGGTGCTGCCACCCGCCCACCCTTCAGCAGTTCAGCCTCCTCCCCTTCTCCCGTCGAGGAGGGAAGACACTTTGCTCCGCAGACAGCAGAACTGCTCTGCTCGGTTAGGTACGGATCTCAGGATCTGAATATATTAGCGGCGGCAGGCAGGCCGCAAGCCGTAGGGAGGCAGGCAGGCAGCCGCAGCAGTCGCCACTCGCCAGCCGAGGTGCGTGGGGTACGGCCGTGACGGCCCTGGCAGGCTTGGTGGGATCGGGACACGGAGTGGAGTTCTTGCCTGTTTTGCTCGGCGGGCAGCGTGTCTTTTATAGACTTTTTTTTTATAGTATCCTTAATTCCTTCTCGATCAGACGAACAGGTCCTCGGCAGACAGGCACGGCAAGCAGCACATGCGGGATTTGTTTCGTGGATATCCTCCCTCGCTGTCACTGTGGACGTGGTGGTGGCGACGATGGCGACAGGAGGCGAATCCGGTCTATATCGAGGCGTGCAATCAACGGATGATTCACGGGCATCAACGGATGAGGTCGTACCAAGTGCGTCTTTGCGTAGTTTCCAGGGAATGTTCTATCGAATTATACAGTTTTATTATCAGAGAGTAAAAACAGTTAAACCATGATTTATTGTGTTGTTTTTCTGGAAGTAGTAACCGTGCATGAGTTTGGACACCCGAATTTATCCGACCGTAATTTTTTTTTGAAGATTCTTGTTAGGCCTGTTGTTTTACACCATCAAATGAACCTGATAAAGTCGTTTCAACACAAATGAATACTGATCAGAGAAAACAAGTGATTTGGTTGTATTGCCTCTAAAACCAAAAGAACTGCCTTCCTTTTTCAAATATGTATATTAATCCGTATGGTGTCTCCACCATGTCTCATAAAAAAAAGGAACATCTGAAGCTACATGAATCTTTGGTTGAGTATATATCTAAAGTTTTGGATTAATATAGCGTGTGGTCATAGTTTCAATAGAAATTAGGCTATTTCCAATAAAAATTTTATGAGAGTTTTATGTACATTAAATGATGTAACACACCCGCAATTATGATGATATGTCATGTATGAAGAGAGAGGGAAAGAGTTTCATGAAAACTCTCTTTGCACAATTCCCGAGTATGGATGAGTCATAAAATTAAATATCGTAGGGTGTTTATATGAAACAACAACACGAAACAATCACATTAAAAATGTTGTTTTAAACATAATTTCATTTTATTCTTGTTGATGCGTGGTCATTTTGAAAACATCAATATGAATTCGTCAGTGAGATTAGCCTCATAAAACCGGTCCAAGAGGATAACAATGATTTTGTTGCAGACCTTAAACACCAAGCTGCACAAAGTTGAATCCAAAAGGTGAAGATGTAGTAATTGTTCTTTGCTAATGTACGTAAGAGTCTGTTGTCTGTATGTTGGTTGTCAGCTTTAGGTTGTTTTGTTTGATGTCGCTGGATTCTAGATGAAGTAAAGTTCTTTATTTATGGTGTGATTGTCTGCAGGATCAATCGTAATGTAAAACTCTTAAGAAATATTTCTTGCTAGATACGGACCCTACGATCATGGGATGCTAGTCCCCCGGCCTATAAAAAAAGGACACCAAAATATATAGGTTCTTCTTGACAAATAAGAATAATGCAGAAAAACATCCCTATAAACTTTCCTTGTAAATGGAAATGAGTTATCCCGTGTATTTGATGTTAAAGACCCTATGCTAAGTCTATTCAATGTCAATGCCATCAATAGTAGGAGCATATATGGGATGGCATGCTTTAACTCTTGGTGAAATCTACTTCCTTCATTCCGTCATTTTGTTTTTCTAGATACATGATTTTTTTCTATGCACGAAGAGAATGGCAACAATAAAAATAATATGTTCAATGTGACAAATCTGAAATTAAATGCATACATACGTATTTAATGCTTTAATATCACAATAATGCCATGCAAGATTCCAAACTTTTCTAGTTCAAAATTCATAAGCAAATAAATTTGTAAACGAGGCAAGACTATTTGAGAATTGAAACTTTTTGAGCCTAAAGATAAAAAATACCAAGCTGAAAGTTTGGTTTTCAACATTCAGTTGTAGAAGTCAGATCTTGACTTTGAACTCAAGTTGAGCATATATATCGTTAGTTCGAAGCAAGTGTTCAGGCCTTAATTAAGGGTGGACATTCCTCTAGCGGATACCAAAAATGTGTTTCCAAATATCGTAAATATTACTCAAAGCCACAATTTTTTTGGCCATTAATTCACTAATCATTAGGTTGATAAGATTTTCGATAGAAAAATGAAGTACATAGATTTAATATGGACGGGCAAATAGGTATATATACTCCACCTATTTATTTGACCATTAAATGTATCTTTCTCAAACACCATTATAATTAGACGTATACTCTCTCATCGGAAATTTAAGTCCGTCTACATTTTTCCAAAGTAAAAAAATATTTTTTACTATAACTAACAAGAACGCACATGCGACACACACATTTAATAAAAAATAAAACTACATAACACTCAATAAAATTAAGCTATGTTACTTAATATATAACAGAGGCAGATGTACGCACACACATGTATAAAATAAATTACTCATAACATATAAAATATACACACCCAAAATAAAATTCATTTTTTATATTGAAAAAGGCAAGAATAATTTTGTCCAAATTTCAGAACTTCTAAATGTCAATTGCCAAGAGTTTGTTATCTAAAATCTGGAATGCTCAAATTGATGTGTTTCTAACCTTCTAGAACTGAACATATGTCTAAGAAGATATTCTGAATACATGACAAAAGAGTAACAAATATATGAATAAGAAATACAATCAAACATTTTGCTGTCACAAATTTCAATTGTAAATTTGTAAAGTTAAGAAAACCGAATAGCACTGCATGGATGAGATATTATATGAATATGAAACTTAAAATCCATGATCACCACACGTAGAGATTTCAGATATTTTCAATGAGGCAAGCAAACTATAAATGAGAATAAGATGCAGTGTACTTCTAAAGTTGTATAATCTTGTTAGAGTTATGGCCACTATCTATCACATGTCTAGGGCTCTAGGCCTCCAAACCCAGGACTTACAGCTTCTTCCTGATGAAAAATATAAAAATAACAACAAGAAAAATAACAAACTGGGAGAAGAATCACAGAACATTGTAGAAATAATATGGACTCGCAAATATGTATAGAGGGTTTCCTCTGGCGGCCATGAAGCAGAATCCCTCCCTCCTTCATAAGCACTCAGTGCCCTCACGGCTCGCGCTAACGACGAGAGCGATGAAAACGAGGCGCCCATTGAATTCCAACAAAAATGGGTATAAAATATATCGGTGAAAAAAGAGGCGCCCATTGAAGCCTTGACTTTCCATTTTTAACACACGGCGCCCCGTGGATACATTTAGGTGGGCCCGTTTTAGGTGAAAAAAGTCTTGGGTTTTGGGTGAAATCCTTCTCTAACGTCAAAAAAATGGGTCTCCCCCCTCCTCTGTCAAACTTTTGACATGACAGGTAGGTCATCTATGAGGTGGAGGGTGGACCTAATCTTATTAGTAACGATTATTTTCAAATATAATTCTCTTTATAGTACAGAAAAGTATAGATTAGTGTTAACCAGATTCACTATGGAAAATATTTTCATAATATTTTATTCTTTCTATTTTAGATGAATTATGTTTACAAATATTATTAGCCAAAGTGTTATATTGGAGATGACAGCAATCTCCAATAGATTTACAGTATTTCGACGGGAGCTGAGGAAGTATTTAAGGAAATATTGTCCACAAAACTCAAATGTCATCTGTTTTGAAACTAAAATAAAGATGTTTAGAGAACATTGTCCAAAATGTCATGGAATCAGCCATGCACGCCCCACCTCAAGATGCTGACTCGTAGTGGCGGAGCGTGAAACAAAAGATAGAGGGGGCCAATTTGACTGAGGTACGGTTTGAATATGGATGGTTATGCCTCGTGAACTGACTTGATTGTGGGAAAAATTAGCTAGACATTACTTGGATTGGCTGCAGAACATTAGGCCTTGTTTAGTTTCAAAAAGTTACTCCCAATGCAAAAAGAAGATTTTTCATCACATCAAAATGTCATAACATTTATGGAGTACTAAATGTAGATGGAATCAAAAACTAATTGCACAATTTTGTTGTACTCTAAGAAACGAGCATTTTAAGCCTAATTAATCAATTTTTAGTTAATTTTTCTCACATACAAACGAAATAGTACTCGGGATTGTGGGACGTGACCCGCAGTCCCAATTTGAGGGCCCAAAATCTGGAACTAAGCCCTAAAGTCTCAAATATACGTACTGGTACCGATCAAATGATCTGACTCAGTATAGGCTGTGGACTGCATGATCCCTGGACCTCCATCAGTAATCAATGTGTACTTAAGGCTCTGGACAATTTGTGGATTTGGGATGAAAACTGATAAAGGCCGCGTTTAGTAACCAAAAGTTCCCAAAAAGCAACTCCCAAATACACTATGCAAAAAGAAGATTCCCCATCACATCAAAATGTCATAATATGCATGGAGTACTAAATGTAGATAAAATCAAAAGCTAATTGCACAGTTTTGTTGTACTCTGCAAGACGAATATTTTGAGTCTAATTAATAAATTTTTAGACAATTTTTCACACAAATAAACGAAACGCTACAGGACGCAGGACTGTGTGATGTGACCCGCACAGTCCCAATTCGGCCAACAGCTTTCTGCATCTAAACACCGCCAAAGAAATGATGGAACGAGGAGCATTTTTCTTCCGGCGGAGGACGATTCACTAGAATTGGACTACCGGTTGGCGACTCAAGAGGATGTGAACCAAGAACAAGTCCTAGTGTATGATCGTGCTACTTCTCTAGAATAGGACTGCCAGGCATTTTGCTCTGCAAAGGCGAAAGGGTCATCTCTAATCGACTTAGTTGATCCCATTTCTCTTTTAAAATTTTATTAAACATCGCAGTTGTTATATATGTCTTTCATGTGACCGGAGTGAATCTGTCCGGCTTCACCCACTCGAGAAAATAAATCAAATCGAGCTATGCCCATACTTAGGCTCCAGCCTTCACACGTGTAACACGGCGGCATTTTAAACTTCGTGTGATATTTTTGAAAGGGACTTTTGTGATTAATTGGAGAAATTTGGTGAGCCCAAGGCATGAATCATTCACACGCCATGAGGAAATGCTGTCACGTACTCACGTGGCTAAGCCTCAACCACCAGCATAGCATCTGATCACCTGTGTGAAGGATTGAAATTTTAACTTGTTTAATGCAACTGATGAAAGAAATGTGGGTTTTTTAAATAAATTTTTTGTTAAGCTGTCTCGTGATGGCATGCGGGTGTCGAGTGGTGATCAGGACGGCTGACGTGGCGCACTTGCTCCTGCCGTGTCGCCTACCGGCCGAGCTGCTTCTGCGACGGATTGATCCTGACCACCCCCTGGTGCGCATGCGTGGACGCTCACTCTGCTTTTGCCGGCACTTTGCAACGAATTTTCCTTAGTATCAACGGCTTAGGTAGACGCCAGCTCGATATGCTTGTGCACGGCACGCGCCCTCGTCACCTTTTTATCCGAGCATATTCCATGCTTTTTACCAGGTTCACACTGCACGTCCCGTCACAGTAGGCCAGTAGATGATCAGGTTTCCTGTTTCGTCTTTGCTTGCAACAATGGATGTGTTTAGTTCCAAAAACAGGAAAATAAAGTTTGGTGAAAATATCATATCGGACACTGTAGCGCACTGTAACCTTTTCGTTTGTTTGTGGTAAATATTGTCCTACCATGACCTAACTAAGCTCAAAAGATTCGTCTCGTCGTGTACATCAAAACTATGTAATTAGTTTTTTTATTTACCTACATTTAATACTCAATGCACGAGGAGAGAGATTTGATATGATAGGTGAATAGTGAAGTTTGGAGAAAGAGATTTGATATGATAGGTGAATAGTGAAGTTTGGAGAAAGAAATTTTAGAAGTTTAGTGATGTGATTGGGAACTAAACAGGGTCATTGGTTCGCGTAGATAAAATCTGTTGCTATTCATACTCCATCTAACGACTAGTCAGTTATAAAGTTGAAGTTTGCTTAGTCATTTGTCTTTCCTTTCTCGAATGAAAATGTCCTAAGGCACGACGAAAATTGCAATTTGTCTTTAGAGGACTATATACTTCAGGGAGAGACGATTAGCCCGCAAACGTCCTCTTTAGCAAGTTTTTTTCTCCAATTTCCCTTTTTGCAGCGGCACGATCAGCCAAACTTTATGTATAATATTATACTACTCTAATTATGGAAGAGACCCCTTTGATTAGAAGCGAAAAATTCAACCACAGTTCCGTTAGTGAGAATAGGTGGGAAAAATAAGAACAAATGTTAATTAAGAATCTTACAACACAATAATTGTGGCCTATCTATCTATCTATCTACTGTCTATCTATCTCTACCTAATTATAAAGTAAGGATTGATTCAGCGGTACGTCATAATTTTATGAAAAACCCCCTATCTATTTCTATTTGTATCTCACGTTTGATACGTCATGCCTACGTCATCGCCAACACGCAGCGCTTGTCGAGTCCGCTTCCGTCGCCTCTTCAATCCGCTCCGTCTCCGATGCCGCGCCTACCGCTGCTAGGCTGGGGCGTGATGAGCTTCCATACAAACGTTCCCTACCAGAATGGAACCTATGGCTGCACACCTCTCCCTGCTGCCGTGGCCCTTTCTAATCCGAGTAGCGCCACCGGTTGCCGTCGTCGTAGTCGTCCGCGTGAGCTATTGAGCTTCTTGCTCGTCGGCAGTCGTTTCTGCAAGGTGACCTGGGCCATTGCAGTTCGCGGCGCCGGCAGCGGTGTCACCATAACACCATTCGAAGCAGCAAACCTGTTGTTGGCCGGTGCACATGATATTACTGTCGGAACTTCGGAAATGGCGGCAACAGCGGACACTGTGACCGTGTTGCATCTCATGCGGCAGTCAAAGCTCAAGCGTATCTCGAGATGCAAGCATGAAGCTGACCCCACTGGAAACTACACCAACTCACTGTGCACCCTGAGCACTGGCCCTCCATTGAGCCAAGAAACCAAGCTCCCTACAAGCATCTTTGACTCCGTCCTCCGATGCGCTGATGGGCACCAACCAATTTGCATCTGAATGTCAAGGGCATTGGCTTGGGTTATGGATGCTCCATGTTTCTTGAATTATGTGTTGGCTATTATTAGCGAGATGAGGGATTAGATTAGGCAGCATCCAGCAGCACTGGCCGGGAAGCAGTAATTACTTAGCCTTTTGGAGCACTGTTTATATCTATATTGATCTCTTCTTTGATATACAGAGCTATGCTGATCAGTGCATATATGCACTTGACGGCTGACTTACCAGAGAATAACTGTATGCCATGCAAACATGACATCAGGGGCGAAGCCCAGTTAGACACCGTGGGTGCCTATGCACCCAGGCCCAAAACAAAAATTAGTAGTAACTAACAATTTTTCACCGTACAGGCACCCCCTGCCCCAAATTAGTGCACCCCCCCACCAGGCCTCCGAGCAGCACTCAGATGAAACTGCAGCCCAAGATAGGAAGCCCAAAATGGCAAAATACAACAACAAATTAGTGACAGCCGCCCAGCCCAGCTATCTCCTCCTCTCCGTGAAAAATAGATCGCTCCCCCTCTTCTCTCGCCCAGCACCCGACCGATTCGTCTCCCTTGCGACGACTCTGCTGCTGCCCTACTCGACGGCTCTGGTCCTCCCCATGGATGCGTCATCTCCTGCTCAACAGTGAGAGGGACGAGCACACCGTGTCCAACACCGACTGGTCGCCTCTTGGTAATTTCCTTTCCCATCAATTTTACTCTTGAAATTGAGTTTATCCAGAGGGTTCTTTGCTATTTGTTCAGATTGTATGCCTGTAGGCGTAGGGGTTAGCGTTTTAACTAGGGTTTTCTTTAAATTTGTGACAACAAAGAACTGAATATTCTTGCAGATGATAGGTAAATCATGGAAAGGTATTATAAACGGAAAGCACCAGAGGTTGACAATGCCAATTGTTCAAGAAATCCATGTCCAGATGATATCAATTGGGAAGAGGAGATTAAATATGATCCGGGTTTAAGGAAAGAAATCGATGCTTATCATCCTAATCACAAAGAGAAGGTGAGAAGGAAATACTTGGAGAATGGACCTTGCCAGCCTCACACATGCAATTTTCCTGTTTCATATTTTGGAGATAAGCCGAGAAGGTTTGTTCCGGAATGGTTTGATGAGTTTGGGAGTTGGCTTGAATACACATAGTCAAAGGATAGAGCATACTGCTTTTTTTGTTTCTTGTTTAGAGACAAGAAGGATGCAGGGTATGAATCATTCGTTGTTAATGGTTGGAATGGTTATTATAGGAAAGAAAGACTAAGGACTCATGAAGGTGATGTTGGTGGCCCACACTATATTGCAATGAAGAAGTGCGATGATTTATTACAAACTAAGCAACACATAGATGTTGCTTTCCATCAGCTCAGTGATGTTGCTAAGAGGGCTTATTTTACTCGTTTGAACGGATCAATTGATACAACTAGGCTATTATTAAAGCAAGGATTGGCTTTTCGGGGCCATGACGAATCAAAGAGCTCATACAATAAAGGGAACTTTAGGGAATTTTATGATTGCTTAGCAGAGATGTGTATAAGAGACAGTGCATGGAGTACTAAACGAACATAAGGGCATAAGCAATTTCTTAACAAGGATTTCTATCTTACTAAATGTGGTGGGTGGATCAGCTAAGAGAAGGGATATGATTAGAGATATTAATCATGAAAAAGTTCAAAAGGCCTTAGGTTGTGGTCAACTTGAGACCGGGACAGGGCTAAATCAAGAGCAATGCCTTCAAAGACCCGGAGATACTCGTTGGAGTTCTCATTACAAAACTCTCAAAAGCTTGGTCAACATGTTTCCTACAATAGTTGAAGTGCTGAAAGTTGTGGAAAAGGATGACAGAGATTGGAAAAATAGAGATCAAGCATCAAATCTGCTAGTGTACTTCAAATCTTTTGACTTTGCCTTTTATTTGCATCTCATGTTGACTACATTAACAGCAACAAATTCTTTGTCGTTAGCATTGCAATGCAAGGATCAAGACATCCGTTCAAAAATGCGAGAAAATCCAAAGCCACCATCCGTTCAAAAATGTCTGGGAAGAGGAGCGGTGGCAGAGCTGGTTCTCGGAGGGGAGGAAAGAAGAAATCACCAATCATGGAGCTGTCCTCAAGACCAGTGCTGGCAGATCCGCCTCCGCCGACCGTAGCATGGAAGAGATGCACGGCAAACACCGGCGAAATATCAAGTTTGGTGGAACAAGGTTTGCTGTTTGACCAGGTTTCTTTGGAGTTGAAATCCTGTTGGAAACAGGAATTCCCTACTGAAAATAATCAAGAAATCCTATTGTTTCTATCACTCTGTGAGCGCGGAGTTGGGTTGCCAATCACCTCTTTTTTCAAAGAGTTTCTTGCCTTCTATAGTCTTCAACTCCACCATCTCAATCCTAATGGTATCTTGTACATAGCTGTCTTTGTCCAAGCTTGCGAGGCATTCTTAGGCATAAAACCTAGTCTGCCTTTGTTCCGTACCTTGTATCATATTAAACCCTAGCCAACCAATCTGAAAACTGAAGTAGTCGGTGGTACGGGAATCCAATTACGTCACAACATGAGGGCAAAGTGGTTTAAGATGCCCATCATGGACTCTTGTGGTGATTGAAAATCGAAATGGTTCACCATCGGTAAGTATACTCGAATATCTTGATTATTCGAATAAACTAGTCGTAAACTGAATATACCAAACTAACCACCTTTGTGTATATTTGAATACAGCAAGAAACCACTCATTGAGCTGTCCGGAGAAGGATGGATGGTACCCCAGAGACCAGTCCAACTGGAACTCTCGCCCCACTGCTGAAGAAGCGAAAGATATATCTGATGTCGTATCAAACTTCCATTATCAATTTGCCAAGCCTCCAAAATTATATCGTGGCGATGATCCTTATTTGGCAATCTAAACTTATCTGCACGGGAATTGACCCACTTCCATCTCACAATTGAGAAAAATCGCATGAGGAAGAAAACCAGGAACCGGCCGAAGGTGGGGCCACGCGGCAGCCGTTCTCTACGGTCTACGCACGTGAAAAAAAAAGAAGGCACGGGAGCGCGAGCGGACGGGCGGGGTCGCGTGAGTAGGAGATCGGCTCGTATACGAATAACTATTCCATATCCAATGTGATTTAGCGGAGTCCTATATATATATATCGCTTTTTATTGCTGTCCTCCATAGCTTTTTCTTGTCTTGATTGAATCGCCGCAATCTGGTCTGCCATGAAGACGGGCACAGGAGGGAAGGAAAGAATCGACGATGACAATCGCCGGGTGGTGCTCCTCCGTTGCTTCCTTATTGCCTTGTGCATCTGTGTTCCTGTATGTGCACTCATCGCCTGGACTCATCCCGTACGCGAGGATCCCAGTTTCAACGTAAGGGTGAGCGAAGCCCACGGCCTCGACCCGGCGAGCAGCGCGGTGATCCGCCCGGAGTTCAAGCTCACACTTCGAGTCGATAACAACCAGGATTTCACGTCGTGCAGAGAGCAGGTCACGGCCACGGTATTCTACGGCGGCACAGTGATCGTCGGATGGGCCGAGATGCCGGACTTCTGCGTGCAAAGGTGGTCGACCATGGAGCTAAACGTGCCGCTCTCGCACGCCGACGTGGTCCTCACCGATGAGCTGCGCCGACGGATGGCGGTGGAGCAGCGCTCCGGAAAATTGGAGCTTGGGGTGGAGATGAGGATGGTTTTCCCGACGGGACTCATCCCTTGGGACTGCCATGAGTGCCATGACAGCAGGTCGCGGCAGTCATTTCAAGTGTGCAGCGTGAAGCCGGAGGAGGGCTACGCACCGTGCCAACGCCTCCTACTGAGATAATTGTTCAGTTTAGCTATTGCCAATAACGGTTTATGTACATGTATTTTTAGAAAAGAGAATATTATTTTTAAATAATTAATATCCCAGCCGCTGCATCGACCGATACATAAAGCCGTTCCTTGTTACAAAATTATCTTAGTTTGCATCGTTATCGGATTTTGATCTTGGACATTTTGGCATTATTTAGATTCGTCACAGTTTTATATATATACATGTACTAAGGTCCTCAATGATAATAGCTTCTTTCTTCTTTCCTAATGTTTCATGCAGTTTCTTTAAACATAATTATTGACACTGGAGACACACCTCCAAAGAATTTTACTGCTTCGATCAGATTCAGTATGGCACTATACTCCACCTCATGAAAAGCCTTTTCAAAATCTAATTTGAGAATGACCAGTTCTTTCTTGGATTGGTGATACAGATGCAAATACTCAAAAGACCGAGCAAGGCAGTCATAGATTGTTCTGTTTTCAATGAAGCCATACTGGTTAGTGTGAATCAGACTCATGATCAAACTCTGCATTCTGTTTACGAACAGTTTAGTTATCAGTTTAGTTGAGAAGTTCAACGGGGAAATTGGTCTGAAATCTCCCGCTGTCGGTGGCCCATCCTTCCTGGGCAGAAGAGTAATGTATGAACCATTTATACTTTGTATACAAATTTCATCATTCTTAAAGACAATACATGTAAATAATAAAATTATGGTGCTATGATGCTACAACATCTTTTGAACCGAGAAAGTCACTATTGAACCAGTCTCCCCTTAGATTTAACAAATGACAGCTTTCTAAATTCGTTCACGAGAATCCTACATTCTCTGTCAGGGTGGGCGATCGGGCCACAGTTCAACCTCAACCCTACGAGCATATGACCCAACGAGCTGCCCCGGTAATCTAGCCATAGTTCAACCTCAACCCTACGATCCAGCCATAGTTCAACCTCAAATGATTCTCATGAAAGTCAAGCCTCGACCGGACAAAGGGCCTCGACCGATGGGCTGCGGCGGCGCACGACGGTGGAGTAGCATAAGGATATTTTGGAGCTTGGGGTGGAGACGAGGCTGGTCTCTCCCAGGGACTCATGCCATGAGTTCCACAATGTCATATCGCGGTAATCCTTATAGGAGTGCAGTGTCAAGTAGCATCAGGGCTATGCCCTGTGTCAAAGCGGTCTCGTATTTTTTTTTTATTGAAGATGACTAATTATCCGTCGACCGATTTTATGGGCAAAATCTGTTAAATTTTAAGACATTGCAAATGTTATTCTTGCAAGTGTTATCATTTTAGATTTCATAAGATAAAGTACTGTACAATATACGAGAACATTTTGTAAGATAGGATCTGCAACACTATAAAATCTGCCATATTTCCTAATCTAAAAATCATGAAATGTTTTGAAACATCACATAATAACACTTGGAACATCAAGAGAGAATTTCTACAACATAAAAGATGACAGATTTTCTCTCAACAGATAAGCAATAACCATAAAAAAAACTGCATCAGCGTCATACTGTGTTACCAACAAAAAAACTGCATCAGGGTTGGTCCCATTCTAAGAGTTGTTACTTTACATATGCTTTTGGGGGCTTGGGGCTTTCTCTTGTTGGATTGATATTTTTTTATGCTCTATGCATAAATAAAGACCCCAAGGCCTTTATGACCCAGAATTTGAAGTAGAATAGCATAAGACAAAGATATAGGTTTTAGTTTTCAAAAAAAGAAAAGATAGAGGTTTTATGTACACTAGCTTTAGTAGCATAGGATAGAGGTTCCACAAACAAACAGTTTTCTAACTTTTACTAGGTAACATGGCCATGCGTTTCTACGGGCTTAAATCATATTTAATTAAAAGTATACCAGATTTCGAAATTCAAAAAAATTACCAAACATAAAAATGAAATAATTAGCATTATCAGATACTTTGTTAAAAAGGTAAACATTTATCTTTGATAATTTCAATTAGGCCCAATAGAGACCTAATTGAAACTCAGACATAGTGCACACAAGACAATTAACCTTATTTAAATCTATTTATTAAGACAAAAATATTCAAGTTCCATAGGAAAGCAAAACCTCATTTTTTACAATGAAACTCATTTACCACACCCTGAAATTAAGTAAGCTAAAAATTGACTTAATTCCATATAGGAAACACTCAATATTTTTGCCGACCTCAATATTTTCGGCGAAAACAAGGAATGCAATAGAAGGAAAAACCATGTTTATACTTCAAATACCATGTCAAAACTGCTTTGCTTCGTAGGTTATTGATGGTAGTTCATTATCCTTAGGAAGCATCTTCCTTATGAGCTTCAGTAACTCCCCAAATCCCTTGTTAGATGTACCATTTTTTGCCTTCCATTGCAACAAGTCTAGTGTGCTGCAAAGTTTTTTCAATCCATCTTCGCAACCTGGGTACAACAATTTCTTGTGGTCCTCTAGCATGCGCTGGAACTTCATCCTCTCCTTTTTCACTTTTGGCGGCCTCCTGCACATCACGAATAGCCTTACAAGATCATCACAACAGGTCCACTAACATCGTCATTATTATCATAACCAAAGGCATGCGAAAAATTCCCTTTTCTCCATGCTTTATCCAAACAACATACTTGTCTATAAAAGCATGCGAAAAAATGTGGGCATGTAGGGTATCTTTAGAAAGGTAATTCCTTTCGTTTTTGCAGTGGGCGCAAGGGAAACAAATAAAACCCTTCTCATTCTTGTTTGTATCGGCCACAATTAGAAAATAATGGAGGTTATCAATAAATTCTTGAGAGCATCGGTCGGCATTATACATCCACTGTCGGTTCTCAAACTGAAAAATATAAAACTAAAGCAATAGTACATCCATTTGAATAAGAAAAAAAATAAGCAACCAACCATTATGATAATTATATAAAATATAAAGAATTAGTACATCCATTTAACTAAGCAAGAAAAATAAGAAACTAGCTATTATGATAATTATATGAAAACTAAAACATTAGTACATCAATTTAACTAAGCAAGAAAAATAAGCAACTACCTATTATGATAATTATATAAAAATAAAGCATTAGTACATCCATTTAACTAAGTAGGAAAAATAAGCAACTAGCTATTATGATAATTATATAAAAACTAAACCATTAGTATATCCATTTAACTAAGCAAGAAAAACAAATTTTATTAGCTATCCAGGAAAATAAGAAATTAGCTATTAGGATAACTATATAAAAACTAAACCATTAGTACATCCATTTAACTAAGCTGAAAAATAAATATTATTAGCTAACTAAGAAAAATAAGCAAATAGCTATTATGATAATTATATAAACCTAAAGCATTAGAACATCTATTTAAATAAGCAAGGAAAATAAATATTCATTACTAGCTATATTATATCTCTAAAAAATAATGAGAGATTGTTCATTTGCCTCAAGTTATATCTCTATAATGCAACTAAAAAATAAATCTCTAATAAATAATATATAAATAAAAAAGATTTTTCATTTGACTCTACTTCTATAATCTTCGATTTCTCTATTTCTAATGAAAAAAAATACTAAGCAAGAATCATAAGAGGATGAAATTACGTGCCTTTAGAGCATATGGGTGAGTGAAATATCCAGAAAATCACGAAAAAATGGCATGACCTCCCTCCCCCAAGCTTGACCTCACCACGAACACAACAAACATGATGTTCATGCACGTCTGGCTCGGCCGAGCTAGGGGAGGGAGAAGACCCTTTTATTGGGAAGGGGCCTTTAGTCCTGCACGAAGCCCCCAACCAGGAATACAGGACTCATCGTCAGTATCTTGCATTTCGAGATTATCATTCTTGTGCTCCAGAGGAGGATGAATGTTGTCGTCACTGTCATTGCCTAAACGTAATCACTCAAGTAACTCCAAGTCCTTCACATTATGAACCACGTCTCCAGTGTCCTTGTCAACAAACTTTTCTTTGTCTAAATCCATTCCAACCACATTGAATCCATTCCAACCACTTCGGTTGAATCTATCTCAAAATTCCCTTCTAGCTCATATTCTTTGAATAACTCTCCATCATAGGTGTTTGTGTCTATGCTATAATATTTATTGTTTGGGACTGGTAGTTTATCGTATGGCGATACCTTGTACACAACATCCCAACAATCAAGACGTTTTTCGGTTTTGCACGGGTATAATAGATAATAATATAATCATCTTGAGCCGGTGGGCATTAAGGGATTAAGTCAATTGAGTTAAATTTCTGCCATTGATTGTTGCGGTACCTTGCGAAAAATAAGCAACTAGCTATTATGATAATTATATAAAAACTAAACCATTAGTATATCCATTTAACTAAGCAAGAAAAACAAATTTTATTAGCTATCCAGGAAAATAAGAAATTAGCTATTAGGATAACTATATAAAAACTAAACCATTAGTACATCCATTTAACTAAGCTGAAAAATAAATATTATTAGCTAACTAAGAAAAATAAGCAAATAGCTATTATGATAATTATATAAACCTAAAGCATTAGAACATCTATTTAAATAAGCAAGGAAAATAAATATTCATTACTAGCTATATTATATCTCTAAAAAATAATGAGAGATTGTTCATTTGCCTCAAGTTATATCTCTATAATGCAACTAAAAAATAAATCTCTAATAAATAATATATAAATAAAAAAGATTTTTCATTTGACTCTACTTCTATAATCTTCGATTTCTCTATTTCTAATGAAAAAAAATACTAAGCAAGAATCATAAGAGGATGAAATTACGTGCCTTTAGAGCATATGGGTGAGTGAAATATCCAGAAAATCACGAAAAAATGGCATGACCTCCCTCCCCCAAGCTTGACCTCACCACGAACACAACAAACATGATGTTCATGCACGTCTGGCTCGGCCGAGCTAGGGGAGGGAGAAGACCCTTTTATTGGGAAGGGGCCTTTAGTCCTGCACGAAGCCCCCAACCAGGAATACAGGACTCATCGTCAGTATCTTGCATTTCGAGATTATCATTCTTGTGCTCCAGAGGAGGATGAATGTTGTCGTCACTGTCATTGCCTAAACGTAATCACTCAAGTAACTCCAAGTCCTTCACATTATGAACCACGTCTCCAGTGTCCTTGTCAACAAACTTTTCTTTGTCTAAATCCATTCCAACCACATTGAATCCATTCCAACCACTTCGGTTGAATCTATCTCAAAATTCCCTTCTAGCTCATATTCTTTGAATAACTCTCCATCATAGGTGTTTGTGTCTATGCTATAATATTTATTGTTTGGGACTGGTAGTTTATCGTATGGCGATACCTTGTACACAACATCCCAACAATCAAGACGTTTTTCGGTTTTGCACGGGTATAATAGATAATAATATAATCATCTTGAGCCGGTGGGCATTAAGGGATTAAGTCAATTGAGTTAAATTTCTGCCATTGATTGTTGCGGTACCTTGCTCACTTCATTGCTTTGCTATAGTTCCCTGCATGCGTGCCTGCGTGATGAGTAGTACATAACTGCCCTGGTGCTAGTCTGCTTGAGTCAGCAAGTCAAAAACACCCGGAGACTGCGATCGGTAAGTAGGGGTGGTAAAGGGCCCTAGATTTTGTACTGAAAGTATAAAAAATCGGGCTCAATTAGAGCCGAGCATAATACTACAAGTTTTTGAGCTAAAATTAACTAGGGTTAAGTTAGCTTGTGAGGAAGACATAATATTATGATTCAACCTGCAAAGGGGGCCGGAGCGGTGTGGCCCTAACTATAACCTGCTGCTCCGCTTGAGGACATGCAGGGTTAGGGGTCAACCCGCCCCTTAATCTCTTCTTACAGAACTGACCCGCGGGGCACTGTGGGTTGAACCTTCTAGTATATGATATGATGAACTACCATGGGAGACTGGGAGTAGCAGTCCGCAGCGAGCAAAGCCGACGAGATGAGGACTTGAGTGCGGCCGCGATAGGGGTCACCACGGGTCAACAGGACCAAGATCCTGTTGCTCCTTCTCCTATTAGGGTTGAAAGTGCATCTAGGCACTTATGTATTTTGGTGATTTATATGACAACATGATTTGTAATTTAACTTGTTTGCTTAAGCATATGAGCAGAGATTTATTCTTGTGTATATTCGTGGAATACTATCATTGAGAAGAATATGCGCTCTCTAATGGTGTTAATGATACAAAAGCAAACAAGTGATAGTTATCCCATGATTTCAATATGTGAATAATGGCAAGTGAGTGAAAGTGATAAAAGAGACAAGAACTTATGTGTACTAGTTGGTCTCACCTAGAAGAAGCTTGTCAAAAGGTATTGGGATAAATTAATTAAGAAATTGGGATTTCTTTGAGCTCGGTCTATGCAAATGGTTACAGTCATAATGAGACATGATTCTACGGATATTATATGGTCTCAAGTGCATGGAGGCCTATGGACAAGTAATTCATCAAACACAACGTAGAAGATGATATTGAATATATTTTTGGATTTATTGAATACATGGATTTCAATGTGGATTTCATGATGATGCAATGCAAAGCAAAACTCAAAGTGGCAAGATAGAATGAAAGGGATCAAGCTAGATGGGAGTGACATTTCAAACAAAGAGAAGGGCAAGTTGGTCTTGTAGCCGAGGGACTTTATTGGGAAAAGTCTAGCGTCTTAGTTTGATCTCTATACTTCAATCAAGCCTTATTTGGTGAAGCTATGCAACACATCTAATCTTTATTGATCATATGTCGGAATGACTTATGAATTGATTCATACACTTGGAAATTCTAAGCCATTGGCTCAAGTTGGATTTGCTCAGCAAGAAAGGATTGTTGTGAGCCCTCAAGTTGAGAATGATCATGTATGGCATAAATGAAGACGTAGAAGCTCAAGTGGAAGATTTCATTTATTGTTTTTAATCTTGAGTATAGGTGTGCCGTACTATCAAGAGGGATGCAACATTAGTTGATTGACAACACCAAAAGTGCTCGTAGGTCAACCCATGTGAGATAGCCTTGAGAGAGAAGTCCTTTGAGGACTTAGTAGTTGATTGACAACACCAAAAGTGCTCATAGGTCAACCCATGTGAGATAGCCTTGAGGGAGAAGTCCTTTGAGGACTTAGTGTGCTGACTTGACCCAAACCGGCCTGACCAGTTTGGGGCTCTGACAGGTGTAACGGCTAGTTGGTTTGAAAATCCGGTCTGACCGGTTTGCCACTAACATAACGTCTAGTTTTGTGGAGTGGGGTATTCATACCCCTTGGCCATCTCCTTTGAGGGTTGCTGGTTCATTAGCCTTGTTTGTGCGTCCAGAGCTTCATCAAGCACCAGCAAGCTCTCCCCAAGCCTCTCTTTGTGAGAGTGATTGAATTTGATCATATCTTTGGATTTGGGTTGAGGGATGTATTGTGTGTGAGCTATAGAAAGCTTGAGAGAGCTAGTTGCAGTAGCAAAGAGCATATCCTTAGCTTGAGCACTTCCGGTGAAGTCTAGCAACCATTGAAGCATTTGTTACGCTTGGAGGTGAAGCCTCCTAGACGGCTAGGCGTCGCCGATGAGCTACCGTGTTTGTGGTGAGCGACGGATTGTTTGTATAGGTCGGCCTTGTCTCCTTCGTGGGAAAGGGTCACAAGTTAGTGGAACCGAGGAAAGTGGCTTGGAGTGGATAAGCCCACCTTTCGTAGGCTCTCAACAGAGACGTAGAATTCATCGTGCCTTGGTGGCAGCCTTAGTGGTAGCCGTGAATCTGAACTTCGGAAAATAAATCTTCGCGTCTCTCATTCGGTTTGCCTCATAAGTTCATTTCTTGCATTTACATTTACTTCCGCTTCGTTCTACTTGGTTGTACTTTACTTGTGTGTAGGGGCTTAGTGAACCTGCTAGAAATCATCTATAGAAGCTACTCACCAAGTTTGGTTTATGCTAGAACTCATAGAGCAGATAATTTGCGTTTTTGGAAAGTGGTCTGACCGGTTTCAGTACTAACAGTGTGAAAAAGTTTATTCCAGATTCAC
Source organism: Echinochloa crus-galli (assembly GCA_900205405.1). NCBI lineage: Eukaryota > Viridiplantae > Streptophyta > Magnoliopsida > Poales > Poaceae > Echinochloa > Echinochloa crus-galli. The sequence continues at coordinate 1,647,977 of OAMR01000210.1, read as the reverse complement.
CTATTCACCCCCCCTCTAGGTGACATCAAGGTCCTTTCATGGGTCGACCCGCTTTGAACCGTGGGCTGGATTAAGGAGCGGAGCGGACTCATAAACGGGCCAATCCGAACCCCTTGCACGTTGAATCATGATCCATTTTCACTCCTATGGGTGAGTCGTGCACGATCGCTCCTTGGTGGAGGCGGATCGGTGAGGACCATGTGTGTCTGAGGGACCGAGAGGATGGTCGCTTCCTAGTGATTAGTGATTGACAACATTGTGTGGACTAATGTTTGCATTGGCTTAAGTATTTTAGATGTAGAATGCGGCTTGGTTTGCATTGGTGCAGGTGAAGAAAAATCGTGAAAGGTTTTTGCCGGAACGACTTCCCGGGAGTGGAGAGACAAGTAGGCTTTGTTCGAGGGATCAAGTGCGGTTCACATGGTGCAAGAGCAAGCAAGGCAACATGGAAGAAGATGATCGGAGTCGGTACATTGGGCGCGGCCGAGTCAAGGAACGAGGCAAGACCGAGTAGATTGTCTAGGTGCCGAAGATGAAAGGCTTGGTGTGCGAAGCTTGGCATGGAGGCTGGACCTAGTACGCAGGATTTGTTGATTTGGCCACAAAATTAGAGGAGGAGGGTTTCTTGGTTTGGGCCTCAAAACCAAGTTCGAAGACCTGGTATGGGTGAAGCGGTCTGACCGGTTTCCCAAACCGGTCTGATGGGTTTCTGTCCTGTGTTTTGGAAAGCTTCAAAGCGGAGAGACGCCTCGTGATCGTGGAGGTTGCATCGGAGGGAAGCAACTGCAGATGGATGCATGCCCAGCCGGAGGAGAAATATCTACTACTTATAGTTTTGCCCTTGAGGGCGTGTATCTTCTAGTTAAGTTGTAGGGGTAGTTTAGTCTTTCATCGGTGGTCATATATACTCACCTTGTGGGAGTCGGTGGCCATCTCTTGAAACCCTAGTTCATTTACTCTTTGTTTTCTAGGCTAGCCATGAGCTTCATGTTGTGAGGAAGAGAGGAGAGGACTTCTCCACTTCGATTGTCCTCCACTTTCAAGTGGGTTGGATCGAGAGGCCGTTTCCTTGTGGGATTTTATTGGGAATTCACTCATGGGTCTTTGTTGATCCTTCTCTAGTGATTTGCCCCCCTCAATCCTTGGGAAAATCCTTAGATTTGGTAGATTTTGGATGAACCCGAGAAAAATGGTGTTGGAGCCTCTGATTCTCGATTCCTCTTGATTTGGTGCTTTTTGGGAGTTGATTTCGGAGCCATGACTAGTTCATGAGGTATCCAACCTTTCCCCAAAGTCTCACTTGAATCCATGGAGCGAATGGGAGATCGGTTGAGGATAAAATCAAATTTTCCTCACGGGCATATTTTTCGCGTTTCTGCCTGGGGAAACCAGTCTGACCGGTTTAAAAAACTGGTCTGACCAGTTTTGCTGCTGAAAGTGCTAAGTCCTAGTTTTCTTGCTTCTAGCCGTGTTTTGGTCATGTGTTGGTCTAGATATTTTACTTGGAGTGTTTAGAGCTTGTTTGTCAGGTTGCAGCTCTGGTTTTGGTTTTCTAGACAAAAACGGTGTGACTGTTTTGGGAATCTAGCCTAACCGCTTTTGGTCTGAGTGCTGCACGTTGCTTCGAGTGTTGGGTTCCGCCATGCTTTGGTTTTTGATTTGCTCGAAGACTTTTTCCTAGGTCCAGAAGTACTTCAGTGACTTCGTGGATTTGGCAAGAAAGTGAGTTCGGTGCCATTGGAAGTGACTTTGGGATATTGGCCGGGTTCACTCATTTGAGAGAATTTTTATCGGCTCCCATTCACTCTCCCTCTCTTGTCGCCGTTTCAATCCTTCAATCTGAGACGCGGAGATGACACAGACAACAGGTGTGGGATCGAGATCGAAGACGGCACACGACGCCGAACCATGGTCTCTTTGTGATTGGCGGGAAGCTCTGGCCCCGTTGGCTTCCTCTTCAGCTCCTGCGAAGATCATGACATCATGCCGATGTCATAATGGATAGATTTCCACACCCAATATTTTGGAATCTAATTATGAAACATATTCTCATCTGATCACGCAAAGAGGTACTACCTCCGTTCCAAATTACTATTCGTTGTTGACTTTTCGTTTAACATTTGATCATTCGTCTTATTCAAAAAATTTCACAAGTATCATTTATTTTGTACGTGACTTGCTTTATCATCATATATACTTTAAATATAATTTATTAATTTGTATATAAATTTTTTGAATAAGACGAATGGTCAAAGATGGTGAAAAAAGTTAACAACAAATAGTAATTTGAAACGGAGATAGTAACACAGACGTCTCCATCATTAGTAGGCAATGCAAGCCCGTCGTTTTCGTGTTTAAGCTGATTGCCATGGTGACCCCAGCAGACCAGCACAGTTGGAGAGACGTGACTGGAGGAAGGCCGACGAGAGAAGAGGCCGGCCGGAGAGACGTTGCAAGGCAAGGCAAGCTTTGCAAAGGGATGCAAACGGACCCGTATATGGAACTTGCGACGCACGGCCATGCATCTCAGCTGCGACAAATTGAAAGCGCGTGATCAACGATAGTTCTCAATTCCTTCACGTGATCAATTGGAACGAACACGTCGTCTAGGGCAGCGTCGCCGGTAGTCGCGGGGCAGGGCGATCGATGGGATGCGGACAAAACTAAGGGAACGGTTGAAAGTCCTCACCTCTCCGAACTCAGATTATACATACAATGATGCAAATGAATTCGTACATGATTCACAGGAAAAACACGAATAATAACAACTCAATGAAAAAACGCATCTATATCAGAATCGTTTATACGCAAGCAAAAAGACAAGAATAGCCTCAGCGTATATAACAAACTAGAAAAAACTAAGAGTGAAAGTCCTGCACGCCGTTTTCTCTTTGGCATCCAGCATCGCGCGGCACCGCACCCACATCGGTCCCCTGATTTCGTTTTCAAAGCCAAGGTCGATCTCCAGCTCCACACCGCCGCTCCGCCTGCCGCGGTCGATGCGGTCCCGGAAAGCGCCGGGCAGGGCCGTCCACGCCGACGACGCGGTGCCCGCTATCACGGTCGACCCTTTGGGTTCCACGCAGAACGGGGCGACTTGCCCCACGGCAACCGTCAATCCGGAGAACGCCGCCTGCATGGTCCCTCCTCCGGTGCTGCAGAATCTGCGATTGAAGGTGCTCCTAGCGTTCAGCGTCACGTTAAAGGCCGGGGGCGCCATTGCACCGTCAGGGTCGAGCCCGGCATAGGCTACGGGCTCCATGGAGAACTTGATGTTCCCAAACATTAGACTTGGATCCACAAAGAGGATATAGCCAAACAAAGTTGCCATAGCTGTGGTCAAGATGAATATCATAACACCTAAGCAGCGGCTGACGCTCTTTGGCAGGTGCTTGCCATCGCCACGGGAGAGAAAAGGTTCCTGATCCATGGGGATCGATGTGTCTTTCTTAGTCGCAACACAATGTTTCTTCAATTCTGTTGTGTTTTGTCTTGTATATATAGGTAGAGCCATAGAGGTGGGTTTTTATTATCTGACCATGTTTACACGAAAGATGTAGGTACGTATCCGGACAGAGCTCCAGATTCCAATACGTTATGGTTATGGATAAGGAGTGTAATTAAGTGCTACAGCCCTCGGTTTCCAAAACACAAACACAGCTTGATGACCAGATAGATAGACGATCGATGTCCCCTTTTTGTTGCAAGTATACTCCTTCATAGCTTTTTCTTGCCTTGATTCGTCGAGACCTGCAGGGGCGAAGCTAGAGCATATTGGAGGGGGGTGCACCACTTCATCCCCAAGTATAGAAATACGCATGGTGTTTAAACAATATGCCATGAATTACGCATATGCGTTTGTCAGGTTGCAGCTCTGGTTTTGGTTTTCTAGACAAAAACGGTGTGACTGTTTTGGGAATCTAGCCTAACCGCTTTTGGTCTGAGTGCTGCACGTTGCTTCGAGTGTTGGGTTCCGCCATGCTTTGGTTTTTGATTTGCTCGAAGACTTTTTCCTAGGTCCAGAAGTACTTCAGTGACTTCGTGGATTTGGCAAGAAAGTGAGTTCGGTGCCATTGGAAGTGACTTTGGGATATTGGCCGGGTTCACTCATTTGAGAGAATTTTTATCGGCTCCCATTCACTCTCCCTCTCTTGTCGCCGTTTCAATCCTTCAATCTGAGACGCGGAGATGACACAGACAACAGGTGTGGGATCGAGATCGAAGACGGCACACGACGCCGAACCATGGTCTCTTTGTGATTGGCGGGAAGCTCTGGCCCCGTTGGCTTCCTCTTCAGCTCCTGCGAAGATCATGACATCATGCCGATGTCATAATGGATAGATTTCCACACCCAATATTTTGGAATCTAATTATGAAACATATTCTCATCTGATCACGCAAAGAGGTACTACCTCCGTTCCAAATTACTATTCGTTGTTGACTTTTCGTTTAACATTTGATCATTCGTCTTATTCAAAAAATTTCACAAGTATCATTTATTTTGTACGTGACTTGCTTTATCATCATATATACTTTAAATATAATTTATTAATTTGTATATAAATTTTTTGAATAAGACGAATGGTCAAAGATGGTGAAAAAAGTTAACAACAAATAGTAATTTGAAACGGAGATAGTAACACAGACGTCTCCATCATTAGTAGGCAATGCAAGCCCGTCGTTTTCGTGTTTAAGCTGATTGCCATGGTGACCCCAGCAGACCAGCACAGTTGGAGAGACGTGACTGGAGGAAGGCCGACGAGAGAAGAGGCCGGCCGGAGAGACGTTGCAAGGCAAGGCAAGCTTTGCAAAGGGATGCAAACGGACCCGTATATGGAACTTGCGACGCACGGCCATGCATCTCAGCTGCGACAAATTGAAAGCGCGTGATCAACGATAGTTCTCAATTCCTTCACGTGATCAATTGGAACGAACACGTCGTCTAGGGCAGCGTCGCCGGTAGTCGCGGGGCAGGGCGATCGATGGGATGCGGACAAAACTAAGGGAACGGTTGAAAGTCCTCACCTCTCCGAACTCAGATTATACATACAATGATGCAAATGAATTCGTACATGATTCACAGGAAAAACACGAATAATAACAACTCAATGAAAAAACGCATCTATATCAGAATCGTTTATACGCAAGCAAAAAGACAAGAATAGCCTCAGCGTATATAACAAACTAGAAAAAACTAAGAGTGAAAGTCCTGCACGCCGTTTTCTCTTTGGCATCCAGCATCGCGCGGCACCGCACCCACATCGGTCCCCTGATTTCGTTTTCAAAGCCAAGGTCGATCTCCAGCTCCACACCGCCGCTCCGCCTGCCGCGGTCGATGCGGTCCCGGAAAGCGCCGGGCAGGGCCGTCCACGCCGACGACGCGGTGCCCGCTATCACGGTCGACCCTTTGGGTTCCACGCAGAACGGGGCGACTTGCCCCACGGCAACCGTCAATCCGGAGAACGCCGCCTGCATGGTCCCTCCTCCGGTGCTGCAGAATCTGCGATTGAAGGTGCTCCTAGCGTTCAGCGTCACGTTAAAGGCCGGGGGCGCCATTGCACCGTCAGGGTCGAGCCCGGCATAGGCTACGGGCTCCATGGAGAACTTGATGTTCCCAAACATTAGACTTGGATCCACAAAGAGGATATAGCCAAACAAAGTTGCCATAGCTGTGGTCAAGATGAATATCATAACACCTAAGCAGCGGCTGACGCTCTTTGGCAGGTGCTTGCCATCGCCACGGGAGAGAAAAGGTTCCTGATCCATGGGGATCGATGTGTCTTTCTTAGTCGCAACACAATGTTTCTTCAATTCTGTTGTGTTTTGTCTTGTATATATAGGTAGAGCCATAGAGGTGGGTTTTTATTATCTGACCATGTTTACACGAAAGATGTAGGTACGTATCCGGACAGAGCTCCAGATTCCAATACGTTATGGTTATGGATAAGGAGTGTAATTAAGTGCTACAGCCCTCGGTTTCCAAAACACAAACACAGCTTGATGACCAGATAGATAGACGATCGATGTCCCCTTTTTGTTGCAAGTATACTCCTTCATAGCTTTTTCTTGCCTTGATTCGTCGAGACCTGCAGGGGCGAAGCTAGAGCATATTGGAGGGGGGTGCACCACTTCATCCCCAAGTATAGAAATACGCATGGTGTTTAAACAATATGCCATGAATTACGCATATGCGTTTGTCAGGTTGCAGCTCTGGTTTTGGTTTTCTAGACAAAAACGGTGTGACTGTTTTGGGAATCTAGCCTAACCGCTTTTGGTCTGAGTGCTGCACGTTGCTTCGAGTGTTGGGTTCCGCCATGCTTTGGTTTTTGATTTGCTCGAAGACTTTTTCCTAGGTCCAGAAGTACTTCAGTGACTTCGTGGATTTGGCAAGAAAGTGAGTTCGGTGCCATTGGAAGTGACTTTGGGATATTGGCCGGGTTCACTCATTTGAGAGAATTTTTATCGGCTCCCATTCACTCTCCCTCTCTTGTCGCCGTTTCAAAACTAACTGGGCTTCGCCCCTGGGCAGAGGATTTGGATCCGCCACGTGGCCGCCGAGCTCCGAGCGCACGCCCATGCCGCCAGCGAGCTCCAATGCGTTGTCCTCCACCCAGCCGTCCACTTGGCACCAAGGCTTCGCCCCTAAGGCTCCCTCTCCCTCCCCATCTCCTATAAAAGGGGCCTAAAGCACTCCGAGCGCAGCAGCGCCTCGCCACCGAGCTCGCCAGCGCCATTGGCGCCGCCGCTGATCCACCTCACATGGGCAGCTCAGTCCGAGCCACCCCAGCCCAAGAAAACCCCACCGGCACCTTCCCCTCGGTCAAGCGCAGCTTGCCGACCCCCGCCAAGCCCTTTCCCGTTGTTTCCCGAGCCCCTCCATCACTCGCCATTGCCGCCGGCCACCGCCTCTCCATGGGCAGGCCACTCCACCCCAACTCCGGCCAAACGGATACCACCAATGTACTCCACGTAGCCCCAAGGAGCTCCCAGACCTGACCATAGAGTCCCTCGGTGCTCCAGTTCGCCGGCGCACTCTCGCGGCGCCGCCCGATCTGCACTAACGCCGGCAGACCGCCTCCGCCCATCGTTGGCCACAAGTAGCAGCTCTACAGAGTCGTGGTGAGCTCCTGGTGCTCATAGGGTTGATGTAGTCGCCGGTCTTGGCCCCACATCGCCGGAATTTTGATCCCCGTCGCCGCCGGCCATGAGGGACTACATTGCCAACGTTTTAAAACTGGCAGGGAACTAAACGCAAAACATCTAGGACCTGTTTGTAAAACTTAAGTTAAGTTTTTGAGTTAAAAACAGTGAACTTCATAAATCGATTAAAAATCGTAGAAAAATCGGAAAACTGCAAACTAAATTTTCCTGGGTTCTGTGAGACTATTTCTACAACTTTTGCAAATAACTTATATACATTTTCTTTGTAGTTTTCGCTCTAAAAATAAAATAATGTTTAAGATATTTTATGCATAACTCGAGCTACACAGATGCTTTGGAGCTGAATTTTGGATATGTTGTTGCTCATGGCATGATTAGATCACTGTACAAAAAGAACCTAAAAAGATGACATACAACTACTGTTTTCTATTTACTTTAATTTCTAGCCTTGCTGTAGAAAACGATTTTTAGTAAATTAATTACTCTGTAAACGGTGCTCAAGTTTTTATGGTAGGTCCATAATAATGTTAGAAATGCGCAGTAAATAGTAGAGCTAAATACAGTAGGTTATACTAGCTGAAGTTGATTAAATGATTAGAATGAGTAATGGGATCACTTGTTTAATCAAATAATCTTAAAGCTCTATGCAAGCCTCACCCACCACATGTGTTTATGTTTCTGTTTTCTTTATGTGATGCTGTTAGTAACTCTTTTATATATGTACACAATCACCATCAAACAATAAATGAAAGTGTTGACGCAAAATCGGCTTCTCACGCCAAGCACACAGCAAGCCGAATCAGCTGGCTTCACACGTGCCCGATCGTCTGAATCCTGTAAGCGTGCCAGTCAATTTTCTCTAAAACTGACAAAGGAAGAAAAAATGTTTAGATATAAAACCTGGAACATGCCGGATGATACCAGACAGTTCCATCTCTACGGCTTGCAAGGCCAATCTTGATCGGCATATAGCTATGAACAAGCTATCTGTCGGCAATACAGGCACTCACAGCATATTCGGCAGAGCGCGTAAGAAAGCATACTGCCGACCGCATGACGTCATCATGATGAAAGATCGGTATTTTAATTAAGCGACACGTTGTAGCATGTAACCATAACCGATTATCATAACGCGACGAAATAAATAAAAGGGTGAAAGCACGATCGTAAATCTCTAATAAACAAGAATGCATAGGTCTAAAAGCACTAGTCTACCGCATGTCTAGATACCCTCGAACCCGTCAGGCGTAGAATCAAACAAGTTAATCCACCGCATGATACGACTTGTTTAAAATCACGCCACCAACCAAGAATAGATCAATCCACCGCATGATATACTCTAAACGTGGAAGGCTAGAAGCATTCATTATTTAAAACAAAGTTACGAACACGTTTTCACTCATTGAGGGACTGCCGAATACGGCTAGATAGCCGATTCGGGTTCCATGAAGAAGGAACAAGCTTCGTCGATGTTGATAGACCTATCAGATCGATTTCGAGCTCTAATCCACCGGATGATTAGTTCTAAAACGACCCAAAAACCTGCATCTACCGCATGATACCCGGCTCTGTCAAGATCCATACAAAACCAACGAGTTTGAACCCGCGACACGTGGCAATCTAGATTGATTCGAATTCGGCTATGTAAGGAAACGTGATCATGTCTTGCAATGAATCAAAACCAAA
>OAMR01000210.1:1617782-1631638 GCA_900205405.1 Echinochloa crus-galli | reverse complement strand
CCCTGCACCGTCTCTGCTCTGTGGACTCCCTGGGCCGGCCTCTGGTGGTGTACTTCGTGTTGTGTGGGCCCAGGTTGATGTGGCGGTGCTCCGGGATGAGTTGGTGTCGTCCATGTATCGTTTGTCGTGTTCATTTGGTGCTCGTTGATGTGGATGACTCCCGGTGGCATGCACGGCTAAGGGGGGTAACCGGCCGAATGGAGTCGTTCGGCCGATTCGGTCATTTTCGGCCCCAATAGCGCGTATTTGTCGTAGTTGTACCTGCACAAGTGACACTCACCAAAACTCGTGGAACTTTATTAGAAATAAAACCTAAGTACATGAAATGTTGCATAAAACCTCATTTATTCCCGAGTCTTGGTGGTCGAATTTGGGTTGTAACGACCGCCAAAAGTCGGCAAGTGGGCTTATGCTTTAGTTGAGTATGATTTGCATTGTGAGCCATTAACTTCAATGAAAAGATAAATAGTAGCCAACTTTATTGTTGAACATAGAGTGGATAAGCAACTTGATTTGAGTGTCAGTTATGCTACTTTTACTCCATGGAGATTGCATTTTGATGGATCAGTTTGCAAAAGTGGTTGTGGTATTGGAATTGTTATTATTTCTCCACATGGGGCTGTTTTTGAAGAACTTAACCAATTAGATCATGAATGTACTAATAACCAAGTCGAGTATGAGGCTCTTCTATTCGGATTGGGAATATTGCATGACATGGGGGTGAAGCATGTAGAAGCTTATGGTGATTCTCTACTGGTGGTACAACAAGTTTCTAAGGTATGTCAATGCTTAGATGGATTTTTGAATGCTTATCTTGATAGATGCATTGATATTATATCTTGCTTGGATGAATTTGTAATCCGTCATGTACCACGAGAAAGAAATCCAAAAGCAAATGCTTTGGCTCAACAAGCATATGGTTATAATGTTCAGAAGAGAAATTTTCAAGAACGAAAACCGATGTTTTTAAAGGCCGAGTGTGCTGTTCTGGAGGAACCGGTCGCATCGTTTCCTCAAACCGGTCTGACCGGTTTAACCGATCTGACCGCTTCAGATAACCGGTTGCCTGAGTTTGAGTCTACTTCGGCTGTTGTTTCTAATCAAGATGAAGTGGATGACTAGAGAAAGCCTCTGGTTGATTATTTGCAAAATCCTAGCAGTTCAGTTGAAAGAAAAATCCGACGATGGGCTCTTAAGTTTATTCTAGATGGTGATGAACTATATCGTTGGACTGTTGATGATTTGCTTCTCAAATGTTTGGGTCCTGGCCAAGCTAGGTTGGCTATGGCAGAGGTTCATGAAGGAATATGTGGTACTCATCAATCGGCTCCCGCGATGAAGTGGCTCCTTAAGCGAGCTTGTTTCTATTGGCCCAATATGATAGCCTATTGCTTTAAGTACTACAGACGTTATGAAGAGTGTCAGAAGCATGGGGATATTCAGTTGGTACCTGCGGCATTGATGCATCCAATTATTAAGCCTATTCCTTTTCGAGGATGGGGTTTAGATTTTGTTGGTAAGATTCATCCTCCTTCGTCGAAGGGTCATTGTTTCGTGATTGTGGCAACTGATTACTTTACCAAGTGGACCGAGGCAATTCCTTTGAAGAATATGACACATAGAGAGGTGATTGAGTTTGTTAGAGAACATATTATACATAGGTTTGGTATTCCACAAACTTTGACTACGGATCAAGGGACTTCATTCATATCCAAAGAGGTGCGTGAATTTGTCAATTCCTATGGTATTAAGCTTCTCAATTCATCACCATATTACGCTCAAGCCAATGGTCAAGCCGAGTCTAGCAACAAGACTTTGATAAAGCTCATCAAGAAGAAGGTAGAACATCATCCTAAAAGGTGGCATGAGGTATTATCTGAAGCTTTATGGGCTCATCGTATTTCTAGACATGGTCCTACTAAAGTTACTCCGTTTGAGCTTGTATTTGGACAAGAGGCCGTTTTGCCGGTTGAGGTGAATCTTGGCGCTTATAGACTTGCAAAGCAAAATAATCTCGATGTTGATACATATCATGCTTTGATGATGGATAATATTGATGAAGTGACCGACAAGCGTTTGGAGGCTTTAGAAGAGATTGAAAAAGATAAAAGACGAGTGGCGAGAGCGTAGAATAAGAAGGTGAAATCCAAATCTTTTCAGGTAGGTGACTTGGTTTGGAAAATAATTTTGCCTATTGGATTGAAAAGTTGTTTGGCAAGTGGTCTCCAAGTTGGGAGGGTCCTTACAAGATTGTGAAGGTTTGTTTAGGAAATTCTTATATGGTAGTGTCGGTGCCGAGATTGGCCACCCAACATCAGCGCCTCTCAGAATGCGCTGTGTCCCGTCCCTTGACGGTTGATGCAAGAGCTAGCACAATGACACGAGGGTTTATCCTGGTTCCGGCCGCGGGGCCGTACGTCCAGCAAAGCGTGCACGTGGCACTGTACTATCCTGCACCGGGGTGCTTGCAGTGGGGGGCTACAAGCAAGGCGGGAGAGGAGAGGAAGCCTCCAGGTCCCTGAATGAATGAGTGGAGTGATTGAGGCTAAGTGCCAATATCATGAGTGTGGTCGTGCGTGTGTTCTCTGGGTTCCGTCCCTTGGGCCGGCGCCTTCCTCCTCCTTTTATAGTCCAAGGAGGTAGGGTGGCTTACAAGGATGAGTACAAGTACAATATGTGCTACAGGGGGTGCACCGAAGGACATGGTGCCGGGTGTGCCGTTGTCCTTGGTCCTGAGCGGGGAGTCATGGCGAGCTCCGACTTCTTCGGGCGTCGTGGCCGTCCTTGTGCTTGTCCTGGAGTGATTTCGAGGGGCGGCAGGACCTCTAGCTGGGGCTCGGTCGTCGTCCGTACGCCCGATCGAGGGTTCCCCATGCTCATCCAGCAGGGGGAGGACGGGAGTTGGCAGCACAGGGGTCAGGATGGTGGTCTCTGCTAGACACAGTGCGCGGCGTGCTCGCCTCGTCGGGGGATGGTCGGGAGTTGGTGGATTTGACCCGGTATACGTCGCCGAGGGCCGTGCCTGACCGGAGTCAGCGCTCGCCCATTCGTTCGTACTCTCGCTCGAGGGTTTCCCATGCCCACTCGAGGGCTGCGCCGTGCGGGGAAGGACGAGAGTAGGCAGAACAGTGGCGCCGAACGATGTCTGTACATCCGCAGAGGGCTCGCCACGCCGGCATATTGACGGGGGCAGGTGGCCCTGTGGCCGGAGTGACCCACGCCAGTCCGCACAGTGGCGGAGCGTCAGCACAGTGCCGGGAGCAGGTGGAATAGTGGACCTGACAGTGTCAGCAGCGTGGAGCGGGGCGGAGCCTTGCCCTTTGACTTTGGCGCCTGGCAGGTTGTGGCATTAAATGCGGTTGCTGGGTGGAGTGGTTGGGCGCTCCTGTAGTAAGTAGAGGGGCGGCCTCGAGCGAGGCGGAGTAGTCTGCTCGCTTGAGGAGGCGCGCAGCCCTCGAGCGAGGCAGAGACGGTGTCACGCCCGTCCGAGGAGGTTGAAGACCCTCGAGCGAGGCGGAGACGGGGTTCGCCCCTCGGGCCTTTCGGCGAATTGAGCTGGGATGGTTGTTTGGGCTGCGATAAGCGGCATTGGGCTGCGTCGTCCGGGCGGTTCTCTGGGCTACCGGTGGTTAACGTTTTTTTAGGGTGATTATCCCGGTGGTTAGGGGACCCCCTTGGGATGTCCCCGACAGGTAGAAACCTTGCAAGGACAGCGGCTGCCTAGAGCTCTCAATGGGAGGTACTTGAAGAAATTTTATCCAAGTGTTTGGCAAAAGGCTTGATAGAAAATGCCCGATTTATGTTGAAAATCACCCTTAACACAAAAATGGCCGGTGAGTTCTGTAACATCGACCTTAGCATATTTTTATTGCATAAAATTTACTAAAAAACAGGGGGGCATATGTTCGCACCCAAAATTGGCAGTTGCCTATCAGGCTGAAGGCAACCGGTCAGACCGGTTCTGGTAGTCGGTCAGACCGGTTTGCCTGTAGCCGATTTGGCAAACGCTGCAACCGGTCTGACCGGTTTGCCTATCCGGTCTGACCGGTTTGCCTATCTGGTCTGACCGGTTTACTCCGACTTGGAGTAGAATTAGGAGTCCTGGTCAGCTTGTACCCAATGAGACACTGAGGACTCCACCACCACGCACGGTGGTGCAGTGCAACCTCGGATATCCCTGCTTATGACCAGTCAACATGCACATTGAAGGGAACACCGAGTGGCACCAGCAATGTGCCAGCACTAGGGTTAGCACTGCTACCCCCTCCTCTCCTCCCTCCCACCTCGCCGCAGTCGGAGCTAGCCACCAGAGGTCCGGGTGGCCTCTATGAGGGAGGCGGCGTGGCCAAATAGACGGATCTGGGGTGCACTCGCCCGGATCTAGACGACAATGGCACCCATATGCGAGGCCTAAGGCGGTAGGGGGCACTACACGCATGGCGCGCGACCGGCTGTGCATGCGGCCTGTGGTGACGGCGGTTTTGCACCACCAAGTTGGATCCCTGACCACCACCAACTCATGCGTGGTCGCGCGGTCTCCATTGGGCCGCCTTACTGAAACGGGTCATTTTTGGTCGCTTGGTACCTGTTGTGGTATCTCTGTGGTCGTCCCATCATCCTTGCTATGCCGCTGTCATCCTCTTGTGTGGGTGTATGATGTTGAAGCCGGGTGTCACCAGCAAAAGCTCTTCTTGGCTTTGATGCCAGTGTTAACAGTGACTATGTCCATGGCGTAGCTCACCTTGCTGAAGGCTTTGTAATTGACCCCCTTGACTTTGTGGATTTGCCGAGTGAAAGGTCAGTTATGTGGAAGGATGGACATCGGTGGCATTGTTAGCATCATTTTCTCTCTAGAGGCGTCGTCTGGCTATTTTCTCCATACCCCCTATGCTTCATTGCTTCGATTATCTTAGCGGCTCACCGTGTTGTACTTCAGTTGTCTTTGTACGGCTGCCATGTTATAGTTGTAGTGTGGTTTGGTGGTAAGGTGTAGAGCTTCTTTCTTGTTCTATTCTAGGTAGTTTCCGTGGTTGTCTTTGTTCTGCTCTGAAGGGTTCTCTTGAATCTACGGCGCCGTAACTCTTTTCTTCATAATAAAATACGTGTTCTCAAAAATATTTATGCAATCTGGCTTACGTGTGCTAATTAAATTCCTCATATTTATGCTCATATGATTGAATATATGAATAAATATCCAGTCAAAAAATATGTGAATAAATAGTGGACGAGTTACGAGTACAAAATAAAAGTACTGAACTTAAGTAAACAAAAAACTGTGCCCAAAACGGAAAAGGAGAAATAACAAAAAATACCAAAGGCATGTCATTTGAATATCCAATAAATAGATATCGGTTATACATTGTACTTAGGAAAAGAAGAGCTCTGCAGCAATAGTGCAACACTCATGCGGGCAACCTAGTAAGCAGTAATAGTCAATCAGTGGCGACAAACAGTAATACAAGGTTAAAGGTGAAGGACATCATGCAGTAACAGATCACATGAGCATCTGCTGATTTAATCTATCTATTCGCATGATTCAGAGCACCTTGCTCTGTACGCCACTAATCATCTTCGTTATGGTGCAACACGCCCATTTGCAGGCTCTATCAGCTGCTCCATGTTCATGTGACTATCCAAATTAGTCTTCCCGTACACTGTCCATTTCAAAAGGAAGTATCAGCATCTCATAACACCTTAGCGTGCTCACCTTCTGGTTCAGTCAGCTGATTCTTATTGAGTCAGGAACGCCTTATTGTGCTCCCATCCAACTCAGACTTCCTTGCTACATCTGCTCTTCCTAGGGAAGCATCAGTATCATCATCAAGCGGTGAAGGTTCACTTGACCCATCCTCGATCTCATTCTGTTCATTTTCTGAAGGAACTGATCCCTGCACATTTGTCCCATTCTGCTCAATAGCATGCTGCTGCTGCACATCCCATGGCTCAGCCACCCTTGGGTCATCCACACTTGGCTCATCCACCCTTGGTTCATCCACCCTTGCATTGGCTCATCCACCCTTGGCTCATCCACCATTGGCTCATCCACCCTTTGCTCATCCACCCTTGGTTCATCCACCCTTGGCTCATCCACATTGGTATCCAGTAATGGATCCCTCAACATATTATTCATCTCATCTGCCAATCTATCATTTGTGTCACCATGCTCACCTCTATGATAGTAGAAAACCAACTGTAGAACAATATCAATCACACGGGCACCAAAAGAAACCAAAGATGCAATCTGCAGAATTGATAGAAATAATATTATGTTAGTCTGGACTAGTTCTATAAATATGTTTTAAAAATCTTAGCAATTCAAAAAGAACCATACCTTAAATAGTGCCATCACCTCAAAATTATATTTGTAAAGAACTGATCCAGATGCAGCACCACAAAGGGACCAACACAGAGTAAACCAATTGAACTCTCGGGCATATAACAATACTGATATAATACGGCTAGTATGGCCCAATGATATTAGTGTGAGGCCAAATATACCAGCTGCAGTTGAATCAACATATCCCAATATCCCAAGCAGAGAACACATAAAAAGAATGGTAGCGGTTTGTTTCCAATCCAAACTTGTAACGTACCAGAATCTGATGGTGTAAATTAGGTTCCAAAGAATAGCAGTGAATGCCAATATAATACTCCATCTAGCTGCACATTCTTCAACAAGCAGGTACTCAAACCATAACATATTGGCTTCACCATACAAGAGAGTGGATAATCCAACAAGTAATGGCCGTATAGGATTAGCATCTCCAATGTCCCAAGCAAGCAAACTGTGAAAAAAAGAAAAGATCAATTAGATAATTCATAGTCATAGCGGAAAAAAAAGCCACTAGTAACCTTCTTATAAAAAATAAATATGCATAACTTTTGTTGGCAACGATGGCAGCAGCACCTTGCTGCCAACAACTACACACACAGGAGAGAAGATGGGGCTGCTTCTTGATTTATTTCTGTAGCACATAGGAGGGTATATGTCTTTTTATATGACTTTTAGGTCGGTGCTACAGTTGACTATTACTATTACCCTTGGGATCCAATTTGACTATTACTACTTGCAACTTGCTAAGTTGCCATTACTCCTATTTACTGTTGCCAAACTGCAACTTTGCTACTGCTATCTTCCTGCCAACAACTGTCAAAACTTGGCAAGCAAGACAAAACTTGGCAAGCAAGACATGTCCTAAGGATAGAAGCAAGAGAGGGGTAATTATCTAACAATTCTTCCCCTAATTGCACTTCTCTTGCTTGATCTCAACTCCAACCTTGATCATCAACTCCCGGTGGTGAAGAAGACCCAAAGGTTTGGTGAGGATGTCCCCGAGTTGTTGAGCTGTCTCAACATACTCGAGCTTGACTAGTCCTTCTTCGACGCAGTCACGGATGAAGTGGAATCTTACATCGATGTGTTTGCCGCGATCGTGGAGAACTGGGTTCTTTGCTAAGGCAATGGAAGACTTATTGTCCACCATCAAGGCTAGCGTGGTGAGCTCCTCCCTGGTCAGCTCCTCCACCAGCCACCTCAGCCATAGTCCCTGACAACACGCAGTCGCCGCCGCTATGTACTCTGCCTCGCATGTCGAGAGGGCGACGACTCTCTGCTTCTGGGACTACCAGGTGATCGGGCATGAGTTCAGCACGAACAGCACCCCCGTCATACTCTTCCGCCCGTCCACATCCCCGGCCATGTCGCTATCGCTGAACCCGGTCAGCTCCAGCGCCTTCCCCCTCCGGGTAGATGATCCCATGATCAATCGTCCGAGCCACGTAGCGGAGGAACCTCTTGACGGCAACGATGTGATCCTCCCGGGGATCCGCCATGAATCAGCTCAGATAGCCGACCGCGAATCCGATGCCGGCCCCGTGTGCGTGAGGTAGCGCAATCCCCCAATGATCCTCTGGTACGCGGTCGCGTCCACCTTCGCCGCTGTGCTCTCCTTGGATAGCTTCAGCTTCTCTTCCATGGGTGTCTGACACGGCTTGCAACCGCTCAGACCTCCCCTCTCTACCAACTTTTGTGTGTAGGAGCGCTGCTTTAGCGTGATGACGTCCTTGTGCTGCTCCACTTCCACACCCAGTTAGTAAGTGAGCAAGCCGAGGTCGCTCATCTTGAACATTGTCATGATCTCAAGCTTGAACTCCACCGCGACGTCTTCGCTCTACCCGGTGACGATCAAATCATCCACTTACACCCCGACGATGGACATTCCAGCCTCTTGTCGCCACCAGTGCGAGTAGTACACGCACTGAGTCCATGCGCGCGATAGGAGCGAAGACCTCATCGACGTCGATGCCATCGCGTTGCACGTACCCTTTTGCGACGAGCCTGGCCTTGTAGCGCACGACATTGCCCTTCTCGTCCCTCTTCACCTTGTACACCCACTTCAAACCTCTCCACGATTGCTCCCATCTCCTCCAACATTGTTGTATGCCAACAATCTTCCTTCTCCGCCGCCGCGAATGTGGCCGGCTCTTCAGCCGTGCCTAGTTGGAGCTCTTGGTCGTCAAGTACTCTCTCCGCGTGTCCAGGCCGGCTCTCGTTCCCGAAGAGATCCCGGATTGCCCGGAACCAGAGTGGCCCGCCGTCGCGTGCTGCGTCGATGTATGGCGACGGGTTTGGTGTAGGCGTGACAAAGCGAATCATCGAAGTAGTACTCGAATCAATACTTAAGGCGACACGACTCGCAGATGCTGGTGTTCCCTGCCTAGCAGGGGATCCTAGTGGTGTTGCCGCCGGCGATGGTGCTGGTGTAGCCACCAGTGGAGTCGCTCCTCCCACTTCCAAAGCAGAGGAGACTTCTCCTGAAGCAAAGGATCCGTTCTTGACTAGTTCTGGAACCCCGTCTGGTGCGACATAGTATTCAGAGTACTCGATGGTGAAGCTGCTGCTGATGTAGTTGTTCCCATCTTCCCCGTCGCTGGACTCCTCCCACTTCCAGCTCGCCTTTTCGTCGAAGACGACGTCCCTCGAGATCACCACGCACCCTGCCTGCGGATCAAATAACCGGTAGGCTTTGCTGCCAGCCTCGTATCCCAGGAACACCATGGGCACGCTCCTGTCCTCCAGCTTCAACAAGTTAGGCTTCGTCATTTCGACATGCCCAACACAGCCAAATGTCCTCAAGAATGACACATCCGGCTTCTTCCCGTGCCAAGCTTCATAGGGCGTGATCCCCTTAAGGCTTCTTGTCGGCGACCAGATCAGGATGTAGATGGCCGTCGTGACCGCCTCTCCCCAAAACGTCGCCGGCATTCCCTTCGCCTTCAGCATGCTTCTGTCCATCCCCATGATGGTCTGGTCCAACGCTCGACTATGCCGTCCTGCTGTGGTGAGTACGGCGCGGTGCGGTGGCGTCCAACGCCCTCGTCCGCACAGTACTGGGGGAATCCCATCGAAGTGAACTCGCCACCGCGGTCCGTCCGCAATACCTTGAGCTTCTTTACCGTCTCGCCTTCGACGCGCGCCTTAAAGCGCTTGATTGCTTTTGCCGCCTCCGCCTTGGACGACAGCAGTGTCAGCCACATGTACCGACTACTATCATCCACCAAAAGAGGGAAGAAGCACCTCCCTCCGTGCGTTGCCGGTGTGATTGGCCCGCACAGGTCGCCGTGTACCGGCTCCAGCAGCTCCTCTGCTCAGTAGGTGGCCTTCTTACGGAATGAGGTGTGCCGCTGCTTGCCGGCGAGGCAGCTGTCCCACAGCTCGCCCACCTGCTCGATCAGCGGTAGCCCTCGCACCATGTCATGGCGCGCCATGCTCGCGAGCGCGTCAAAGCTCTAGTGGCCGAACTGTTCGTGCCACCGCCACGCCATGTCATCCTCCCTTGCCGCTAGACACCGGCCTACCAACGCGTAGCTCCAAGATGTAGAGCCGGTTCTTGCCGCGCTCCACATTGGCGAGCAACTTACTCTCGCGGTCGCGGATGCGGAGGATTCTGCTCTTGATCAACACCTCACAGCCCCGCTCGTCCAACTGGCCGAGGCTGACAATGTTGTTGCGCAACTTGGGCATGTAATAGATATCAGTGAGCACACGGTGTTCGCCTGACTTACAGGCAAATAGGATCGTCCCACGACCCTGGATGTGCACAGCGGAGTTGTCGCCGAACTTAACCGTGCCGGTGATGCTAGTGTCGGGCTCGGAGAATGCCACACGGTTCCCCCTCATGTGGTTGCTCGCTCAAGTGTCTAGGTACCAGCGCTCAGCGTCCTCGTTGCCTTTGCGCCCGAGGTTGACGACGGCTCGCGTCTCATCGAGTACTACTTGAGTACTCGGCGCCTCCTGAATGCCTTCGCCGAGCACGTAGACCTCCGCCATTAGTAGTGCAGGCTCGTCGACATCTTCTTGCACCAGGTGCGCACAACCATGCCGGCGCTACTCCTTGCAGCTGCGGGCCCAGTGCCCGGCCTTGCCGCATTTGAGGCAAATGTCCTTCGGGCCCACCTTGCCGCCCTTCTTCTTGAACTCGCCCTTCTGCTTCGCGCCGCCGCCTCCTTGCGGTGGAGCAGAGGACACCGCCCCTGCTGCCAGCTTTTTCGAGCGTGCTTCCCACTCCTCCTGAGTGAGGAGCATAGTGCTAGTACTCGCCGTGGTGGTAGCTTTCGCCGCCCTGCTGGCGAAACGCTCCTCCGCCGCCTTCAATCGCTAGGTGACGTCCTCGATCGTGAGCTCTTCCATCTCATGGCATGTCTCGATCGACATCACTAGCTGGTCGAAGTGCTCTGGCGTCGTGCGCAAGAACTTGCGGACTGCAGCTTCTGCACTGATGGGCTCGCCTAGCTCGCTCAACCGAGTGATGATGTCCGTGAGGTGGAGGGCGAACTCCTCGGCGGCCTCGCCGTCACAAAACTCGAGTGCCTCGTACTCGCGACGCAGCTGCTACGCCTTCGCCTTCTGCGCGCGCTCGTTGCCAAGACGCATAACCTTCAATGCGTCCCATGCGTCCTTAGCCATGTCCTTGGAGCCCAGCGCTACCCGGCACTCCGCCGGTACGGCCTTGAGGATGGCCTCCATGGACATCTGATCATCTTCCTTGTCGTCAGTGCCGATGCTCAGAGCCTTCCAAAGCCCACGCGCCTTCAGCATCACCTTGACGACTACCTCCCACTCGGCGTAGTTGCTGTGGGTGAGGACAGGGAATTGGGCGCTTCCAACGTCTCGGACAGTCTTCTTCACCACATATGTCGCCCCGCGACGAGGTGAGATTGAAGCGCCACGGCGACCGGTGGATTGGTGACGGCCTCTGCCACGCCCACGCCCATCCCTTCCTCTTTGCTGCTGGTCAGCCATCGCTGGCTCACAGGATCAGCCAATCGCGGCTCTGATTACCAACTGTTGGCGGCGATGGCAGCAGCACCTTGCTGCCAGCAACTACACATACAGTCGAGAAGATGGGGCTGCTTCTTGATTTATTTCTATATCACCAGCAACATGCTTTACATAGGAGGGTACATGTCCTTTTATAGGATTTTTAGGTCGGTGCTACAGTAACCGACCTTGCTATAGTACACGGTACAGATCCAATTTGACTATTACTACTTGCAACTTGCTAAGTTGCCATTACTCCTATCTACTGTTGTCAAACTGCAACCTTGCTACTGCTATCTTGCTGTTAAAACTTGGCAAGCAAGACATGTCCTAAGGATAGAAGCAAGAGAGGGGTAATTATCTAACAATTTCTACATACAAAAATTTCTATTATTAATAGGGTTTGAAGAACAAACATGTATCTCACTAAAAAAAAAGATGAATCCTAGAACAACAAAATAGGAAGTCGCTAATTAACCAACTTCTAGGAGAGACCTAATTAACTGCATTGATCTGGGTAGCCACGCCACCCACGGAATTTAAAGAGTCTAAAGGAGTATGGGTCATATATTCTGCCGAACGTCGTTCTTGCCAAGATTGGATGTCTTTTTTCAACCTATTCAAGTCCTATCGAGTTTAAACTTTATTTATAAACAGTGAAATGACTTAGTTATACTATGTGGTTTTATAAAAAAAATATAAGAAATTAATATTCAACTCACAATGGTTCAAAGTTTGCTAAGAGAGAGATAGCTCCACCAACTGCTGAAACCATCTGTGCATCAAAACTAGAAATAGAACAATATAATCAACTGTTGTTACAAATGGAGTACCTAAAATTTACGGTACATATATTATTTGCTACTTCTTTACCTTTGATTTGGACATTCCTTTTTCAGCTCAAAAAGTGATTTATATTTAGGATCAATCTTCTCAAATAATGGTGTACCATAAGTTGGGACAGATCTCTTAAACTGCAGGTATTCTGCATGCAGGAACGGTGCAGGGCATGTGTTTGTAGTATTATCTGTTACTGGAATTTGACTGGATCTTGGAATCAGCGAAAGGAAAATTATGATGAATAGATAGACCCTAGAAATGTAGCATACAAAACAAATCAGAATAAACAGTCTGATGTAAATATTCTATAAGAGTAAAAGTGACAACACTGAAAGAATATTTACTTAATAGGTATGTCTCAAAACAATGAATATCCCGATACATCTACATTTGTTCATTATATCTGATAAGAAGGGTGGACGAAAGAAAACTAAACATTTGCAGTCATTTTATTTACTACGGTGAGTAAAATTTACTCTGAGTGTGGAGATCGCATACCTTGACCAAGACCCGAAAGATGAAATGTATGTCCAGCAAAGAAAAGCCTGCACATACAGTTTAAAGTCAACAATTGGTTCCAAGTATAATAGTATTTAATGTCTGCAAGAAACAAAATTTGACCATGCTAATCGTGTGTGTGCAGCTAATAAAAAAGAAAAGCACATAATAATTTAGCAGCTGACCAGCAGAATCATAGCATCCAGTAAACTTGCCTTCTTTCCAAGAGCTTTTGTTCTCAAAATTTCACCCGCTGCTGATTCCCCAGTTGTGGTTAACTTGTCACTTGATTCCTATGTATAGACATGATTAGTGTCGGTTGCATGAAATGAAATATGAAAAAGGTGCAGACTTGGCTCCTCGACATTTTGCTGCCGTTTCAAAGCGAAGGATCAAGCGGCGTACAGTCAAAGAAGGTCTCATCAACCATGCTTGGATCACTGCCATACATGGAGCACTAACAGTTGGTGTAATTGTTGACTATCTTCACCTATGGGACATTCTTTATAATATTCTGCTACAACCAGAGGTGCAGGACAAACATACATGGAGGCTCTCTCCCAATGGCCAATATTCAGCCAAGTTGGCTTATGAGGGTTTCTTCCTAGCGGCTACCCTATTTGAACCATCGGAACAGATTTGGACATCATGGGCACCCCCTAAATTCCAGTTCTTCGTGTGGTTAGTTGCACATAACAAGTGCTGGACGGCTGACCACCTGGCACATCATCGGCTGCCTCGCCCAGAGTGCTGTTCACTTTGTGACCAGAAAGAAGAAACCATCAATCACCTTATGGCCGTCTATGTTTTCACAAGGGAATTTTGGTTTCTTATGCTAAGACTAGTCGGCTTTGAGGACATATCCCCACAAACTGCAGAAAGTTCCTTTATTGACTGGTGGGAAGGGCTAGACACCAGAGCTGGTCAGGCAAGGTGTCAACACCCTCATCATTCCTGGGGCTTGGACATTATGGAATCATCACAACCGATGTGTTTTTGATGGATCACCTCCAAGTGTTGCTGGGGCCTTAGTCATGGCGGGTGAGGAACACCGGTTATGATCTTTGGCAGGGGCTTGAGGGCTCTACCCCTCTTGACTCTACCCCTCTCCCAGGTGAGTAGGGGGCTGGGTTTGTAGGTCGTCCCTGAGGGCGTGTTTATGTAACTATGGTGTAGTGTTGTGTGTGTGTGTGGGGGG
>OAMR01000210.1:1586071-1616181 GCA_900205405.1 Echinochloa crus-galli | reverse complement strand
GTATGTGCTGTGGCTTTTGTTGGGTTCTTATACCTAATCCTCTTCTTAATATAAATGATGTGCAGCTCTCCTGGGTTTTTCAAGAAGAAATATGAAAAAGGAAAAGGAAAATCTATCGATTCACAGTCAACTTCATTTCATAATGAAAAAGGAAAAGGAAAAGATATTGATTCAAACACAAGGAAAAGGAAATCAGAAGATAACAATATTACTCACAAATGTTTTGTTGAATTCAGCACATCAACCATCTTTGTTTTCTGAGCATCACATCCCATATCTAGTACTCTTTCACGCTCATCCATAACCAGGAACTTGATTGCCTCAATTTTCAGTTCCATCGGGTCAGTGGGATTAGTACTTGACCCAATACTCTAGACAGTGACAAATATTAAATTGGATGAAAAATCTGAAGCCAATCTCCAGAAAAAGGCATCAAGTAAGAGAAAAAAATGAGATATGCAAATGTACAGGAACTAGAAACAAACATATACACAGTTTATCCCACAACATCAGAATATCATTCTTTCTGCATGCATCTCAGTGACATCCACTTCAAAAATAAGTATTCATTTGCCATTGTTCTAATGTAGAGGATCAAGAAATGCCAGGGATCAAGAAATTGCCATTGTTCTGGAACTATTAGTCTATTACATTTTTTTAGGGCCAGATCAAGAAATTGCAGAGGCTGAAGTTAAATTTGCAACTCTTACTCTGGAATACACAGACAGGCTATGTATCATTGCATTAAGAAGAAGATTCAAGAGCTAATGAAACAATCTGTTATTGTGTTCGTTCCTACGTTCCGTTCCAACTGCAACACAACTACGAAAGCAATTCAAGAGCAAGGCTAACAGAATTCTTACAATTACACAATTAAATACATAACTATGAAAGCAATTGAAGAGCTCATGATTTACGCACGCCAACAGAAGGTGACATCTAAACCAAGTTGGAACTATGCAGCAACACATGAAGGAACCAGATCCACGAGCCACACGGGTGCAAGGCACTCGAGCACAACCATGCTCATCGGCACAACAACACGCAGCACCACTAGGTCGATCGCAAACGAACATAAGAACACGTGAGAGAGCAACACGAAACCTTTAGCCTTTACCTGGCCAGCAACCTCTCTGGTGAGTGTGACGACGACCGTGAGAACCTCTGTGGGGCGGTCGATCGACCGCTGGTCGCATCTCCCGTACCTGCGTCCTCCTCCCAGAAATGCTGCAGCCATCAGCCAACTTGAGACGGGGACGTCGAGGTAGAAGGCGGCCACCTTCCCAGAAAACACAAATTGATGTTAATAGCATATATATGTCACCACAATATAAGAGTAATTTCCTCGGGCAGTACAAATTGTAAGTGGTATCCAAGTATACACTAATTTTATTTATGCAAGGTGTGCGATAGATAGCTACAAGTTGTACAAAACCTGAAAATAGGGTCGAAATATTAAATAAATACAATCATGAGTAACTACCCTCATTCACCTCTATTTTTGGTAAATAGGGTGTGCTGAAGACCACAGTTTCTATGAAATACTTCAGGATAACATTTCATTTCGACTATATTTACTATCTTATGCTCAAACGCCAGGTACTTCAATTTCTATGAAATACTTCATCATTTGGTCAGCCTCATTCATCACCAGGTACTTAATTGCATTAAGAGATATCCTTGATCTTTCAGTTATGTTCACAAGGCATCCAAGTGTAGCAATAAGAATAAGAAAAACCATATTTAGATCATTCAGCAAAGGACAACAAGTATGGAATAGACAAGTCAAATAAATATAACAAAATGGAAGACACAGCATTCACATTTATGAAAGATGTAGTACTAAAGATTTTTTTTTTGCAAATCTCTGATATATCTATTTAAGTACAGTTCATCAGTACAACATAACAATATCATTTTTGTGCAGTATAAAATCTAAGTGTTATCCACTTGTTCTCAAAAGGGTGGCACTCACTTGACGTTTTCATGATAAGGTTTGACAGAAATATATATCTTAAATTTTGTATCGTGCAGAAGAAAGCATGAAGAATATGGAACTGTTACGATGTTCATGTTACTTTACATTAAAAAAGACAAGAGCTAAACAGGTCCTTCTTTATTTTACACATGTATACCCAGTTGGAAGCTTGACATGTTCATATTATCAAATATCATTCTTATCTGTGACTCAAACCTCATATCAAGTATTTTGCATGCCCTATCAATTACCAGGTACTTAATTTCCTCAAAAGAAATCTGTTTTATTTCGACCATGTTAGGTATACCAAAATGAATATGATCACTTTTCACTTGATTATGCATCTGAAACCAGCAGGCACAAAAAAGCAGATGCCATATAGATATTGCAAGAAGAAAGACGGCATTAGCATGACATGGAAATTTATAAAAGCTATGCAGCAGTATATCCTAACAGTTGGAGTGTTTGTAGCAAGAAATTGTGGGTAAAATAACTTTTGTAAGAAATTAAACTTGTCTGCACAAATAGGCTAACAATAAGGCTTGACGACGATTTCTGTGGCAAAAAGAAAGTGTGAACAAAAGCAGTAACCACCTGGTTATACATTAAAGCTCCTTCGTTGGCTACCGCAACTCTAAGTCCAGTTTGGAAAGAGAACTTTTTGGCCTTTTCATTAATCTGACACGTAGAACAACAAATCATTATCTCAACAATTAATATGAGCCGAGCAAGACTCCTTAACCACTGAATGTCATTGAAAAAGGGAAACGAATAAAGAACATGCAATGATTGACCAAGCATATTTTCAGGTCCAAATATCCTATATGAATCGACACACCCATAACATCAATAAAATCTAAGTGTATCGGACCAGTGTTTCTGCATCTACTGAACCTGCAGAACCCAGTAACCCACCCAACAATCGCAAACCAAATATAAAGGAAAACCCACTGAGACCATTTCTCTAGTATACATGCCAATACTTGCAAATTTATAAATTGAAGTAGCAGAACATTAAGGATAATTCTACACTGAGCAGAGTTTTTACAAAAACAAAATCTATGAAAATAGATCAGCATCCAACAATTGAAAGTTTGCAGAATTAGTTAAACGGCGCAAGTACCACACAATATATCCACATCAGCCATAACTAAAGTACTTAGCATTAAATAAAAGAGTCAAAATAAAGATCTTCTATAGGCACTATCTCGTGCCCGTTCGTTCAAAAAAAAATAAAGATCTTCTTAATAGAGCAACTGTGCAAAACCATGATTCGCCAGTGTACCCGCTCGCACACCCATACACGGGAAAGCATTCTACAGAGAGTAATCCACATCTGCAGAGCACAAATACAAATCGAAAGCAGGCACGCATGCGAAGCCCAGGAAGGATGTCTTCACAACAGCAATACGGTGACATTTCCCCAATACTAAGAACATGCAGGAACACAGCACCGACGAACCAGATCTACAAACCCGCTGGCCCAAACGCACTCGTGGTTGCGACAACACGGATGAGCATCACATCGATTCCAAACAAATGTAAAATTTTGCGCACATTTCTTCATCTATGTAATGTCGTCCTTACTGAAGAACCAGTTAGACAATTACAGGAATAGTGATAAATGTATTCACCTGATGTGTTCTGTCACCATTAATCTCTGTTGCAGGGAAGCCTTTTGAGAATAGATAAAACCACAACAAATCAGCTCCCTGCTTCATCTCCAAAGGATGCTGCTGCAGATAGACAAACATAAAAACTCCCATTAGAACAAGTTTTCAAACAATAAGTGGCAAACCATCCAATTTAAACACAAGACAAGGACAACTATTGCATACCAGGACACTAGCCATGTCAACTGATTGGTTGCACTGTAAAAGATCTAGCAGGAAGCTTCTTTTCTCCCCATCATTAAGAAACTCAATTTTCTGCACAATCAGGTCAGTTCTTGACGCAACCATCCCGACTGTGCTAGACATACATTTTGACAACAAATCCGAATCCATCATCTAAAAGAAAAGCATCATGTAGGAAACGAATTGGATATCAGAACAAATTTTGGTCTATTATACAATGGCAACACTTGCAAATTTATAAATTAAACTAGTAGAACATTAAGGATATGTCTACACTGGGCAGAGTTCTTACAAGAACAAAATCTATGAAAATCGGCATCCAAGAATTGAAGTTTGCAGAATTAGTTAAACGGCGCAAACAACCATTGAACTATATCACAAGCAGTACCAGTGTATAAATCGATATAAATCGATACACTGATACCATCAACCAAATCTAAGAGGCAAGACATCTTCTGAACATAGAGCAAAACCATGATTCGCCAGGGCACCCCACTACACACTCGCATAATACACCCATTAACGGGCATGCATTCAACAGATACCAAATGAAAGCAAGCACGCATGCGAAGCCCTGGAAGCATGTCTTCAGTCTTGACAACAGCAACACGGTGACATTTCCACAATCCTCAGAACACGCAGGAACACAGCAACAACGAACCAGATCTACAACCCGCTCGGCCGCTCGCCCAAACGCACTCGGGGTCGCGACAACACGGATGAGCACCGCATCGGTTCCAACTTCCGAACAAACAGATGAAATGCGAAAGAGCAACGCAGAACCTCAAGCCTTTACCTGGGCAGCAAACTCTCCGCCGTGCGTGGCGACGAGCGCGCGCAGCTCCGTGGAGCGGTGGAGCGACCCCTGGTCCCGTTGCCCGTGCCTGCGCCCTCCACCGGCCGCCGCTGCAGCCACCGGCCCACTGACGGCGAGGAAGTAGAAAGCGGCCACCTTCCCGGACCGGGTCTGCGCGCACGCCACGACGATCGGCGTCGCGTAGCGCTGCAAGGTCGTGGGCCTCCCGCCGGACCCGCATCGCGCCGAGTCCCGGTGGGCAGCCTCCCCAGGCCCGGTCGCCTCGATCCCGTCCTCGGGGACCGCCGCACCCTCGCCGCTCATCTGAACCGGGACGTCGGAGCTCCTCTCCCCGTCGATGATCTCGAACCCGCCCTCCACCACCTCTGGGAGCTCGCCCGCCCCCGGCACGCGGTCGCCGCTGCCTCCGCCTCCGCGCCGAGGAGCTGGGGAAAACGGCGCCGCCGAGCGGGAGCGGAGCGGTGCGGTCCTCCACGCGGTGGCCCCGCCGCCGCCGCACGCCGGCATCGTGTTCTACCCCGGCTAAACCCCGGCCTCGGAAAAGGGAGGGGGAAAGAAGAAGAGGAGAGGTCGGGGGTGACGTGCTCGGGTGGCGTGAGCAGGCAGTGGTGGAGGATTGGCTGCGCCGGGTGCATGGTCTCTCGTGCACCAACCCGTTGGATGGGCTTCCGCGGCCGACGGACGGTCGAGATTCCGTGCTACAGTACAGAGCAGGCCGTGTATGATACTCGGTACTTGCTGCTATGGACACGGCACTCCTGCTTGCCGCGTGAGGCGTGGGGTGTCCCTGTAGAGCCACCCCGTTCCTGTTCTGATAACTGGAGTATCCAGTTGTTTCTTTTGGGGTTTGTTTTGTTTTTTGGAAAACCATTTAAATTTTGAATTCCGAGTTTAAATGTAATATATCATGCGCACTTAGCAGACATTTGTAGTCAATTAGTTAATTATCAAGTAAAATTTATCAAATCCATCTACTTTCAAGTTTCAACATTATGTGCGTGAGATCCGAGCACATGAAACCAATTGTTACCTCTTCTTTTTAAATTTTAAAAAACAAAATCATAGTTACGATCACAATATCTCACATCAAATCCAATGTAAGATATGAGGACAACCAATCCCGAAAGAGAGAAAATATTGGCAAGTTAGGCCAGTCTCAGTGGGAGCTTTACGGACAATAAATTGACTACCATGTCCGCATTTTTCATGATGTGAGAGGTGAAATGAGTTTCATTATGATGAAACTCAATATACACAGTTACCTATACAGCTTGTGTCTTTCATGTGACCTAGGGAAACAACAATTGAGAGGTGTTTCATTCTAGTTTCAAACACTTTTATGATGTGTTACTCTAGATTATTGTGTCCATGAAATTTTCATTGAGACTGGCCTAAAGCCATGTATTCTTCCTGGGAGTTTTGTCCAAATTAAATGAGGTGAAATATAAGTGAAATCGGTGATATGACTAAAAAAGTAAGGAGAAAAGAGACGCGCTGAGGGACAATGCAAGCTAAGTATTGAATTTAACTTCTATGCAACTATACTACTATATATGAATTATGGTAGTTTTATGATTCATGACATGGATTTATCATGTTATAAGATCTTTGGTAGAGTTAGTTGTGACCAAGGATATGGAAGCAACAGCTGCAGAGTGAGCTAGATTTGTTGAAATAAAGCAGAGTGAGCTACATATTTACCAAATAAACTTGCATACCCATAGCTTTCGCGCCTATATATAAATGTTATTATCCTTCAATTAGCTTGCTGCACGCCTCGTAGACTCGTACATAGGCTTCAAATGCTGCCCGGACGTATGTAGCAGGCTTTTTTGCAACTTTAGCATTTCGGGAGCCTCCCGACGGGAGGAGTCGAGTTGAAGGCCGCGGACAGAGGCAAACTCCCATGCCATATTTTCCATCTGACCGGGTTCATTGGACGGGGGCGCGGTCCGTGAGCTAGTCCGGCGTCTGCTCGTCTCTCGTGCTCCGAGCTTTACACCGGAGAGGAAGCTGTGGCCTCTGCTGCTTCGTCTGAGAGAGCCTGTGAGACCAAACTCACCTGCGGCCTGCGGCAACGATGCACAAATCACAAGTCAACCGACCGTCGCATGCGGCCTACTACTATGCGACTGTCCAAGCCTACTAGCAACAGTAGTTTCCTTTCCACACAATCCGGGCTCGACACGTACGCCTTTATACACGTCCGGCCTGCGGTCGTCTCACGGGATGACGGGAAACCACGTCGATCTCCGAGGCCCATCGATGCGATGCGCATGCGCTGCGCAGCAGCATCTCGATCTCACGCGCCCAGACGTGTTCAGGGATGCAAGAGGCTACACAAAACTTTGACCACATGCAAACCCGGCCACACGCGCGCGCACACACACACAAGTGGCTCAGGGGCGTGGGAGGTGGGACTGGGTGCCTGGCCTGGTGCTAGTATCATGCGTAAAAGGCCCTCGCATGAAGGCAGCGCAGATTCAACTAACACAAACCCTTCCGGGTACAGTATTACGACCAATAATTTCATTCTGTGAAAATGAATGAAATTGCTTCAAACAATATTCATTTTCCGTTGTACAGTATGAAAGTTACTATTTCTTTTTGCTGTTTGTTAAACGAGGGGAAAGCTTCTGATTAGCAATTTCCTTCATCATAAATTAATATGTACTAGTTGCATGTTGAACAGCTTCCCCAGCATGTAGAGCGCGCAAAATATTCTGATCTCTCTCTCTCTCTCTCTCTCTCTCTCTCTCTCTCTCTCTCTCTCTCTCTCTCTCTCTCTCTCTCTCTCTCTCATGGTGTCAAATATACATGGGATTCGTTTGGTAGAGTTTACAGTACGTGGCTTGGGCTATTTCACAAAACAAGATAAAAATGAACTAGAAGTGAAGTAAAACCAGTATTTTTTTTCTTCTCTTTTCCAAAACGCGGCTTCTCAGATGAAGCTACTACTTGGAAGAAGCCCTGCCAAACGGCCCATGCGAAGAAGTGACTAACATATGTATGCACAAAGCATGTAAGAATAATGTTTGTGAGTTGTGTCAAAATCAATATCACATCATGCAAAAACACCGAAATTGATCGATGTTGCAATGATCTTGGGACCTGCTAGCAACCACTCGCAGCATGAGGTCTGCATGAGCAAGGCTGATCATCATCCAACTTAGTGCGGCCGGTGCCCCTACGACGGGTTCCATGGAGAACTTTATCCTCCCGGCGTTCTGGAGGGTCGTGAAGAACATGTATACCAAGAAGCAAAGCGTCGGTATGACCAACATGAGCAACGGGATGATAATCCATGGATTGTGATAGGAGAAGAAACTTGGCTGGTCATCGTCGGAACGGGACAGGAGGCTGCGATCATCCATGGTTGCGCCGCGCGCGGTCTTTGTTTTGGCTCTTCGCGTGCGGCGGGAGAGAGAGGTTTGGCTTGTGCGGAATCTGAAGCCATCTGGTCTGCTTATATGTATGACTGCGAGTGCTCTGTGGAGAATCCGACATAAACACGTTAGCCTGATAAACTAGTTCGAGCGTACATCTCGTATACACGAGTTGGCCTTGGCTGCTATGCAAGTTTAATTTCTGTCCAATTTGGATTCGTACATCCTATCGAATACAGTGGGGAAACTATCTGTACCTGCACCTGGAGCAGTGGTGCCTATATATATAAAGCCCGCCGGCTGGACATATTTTGTTTCTGCTACTATAAACATTGATCAATATACAGCAGTCATATCATCTTCCACTGAAATTGGATCGAGAACCCCAATGGCAACCTTTGCAGGAACCTTGAAGAAGCGCAGCGACGGTAGCGATGATGATGATGACAAAAACCGAGAGTTCATCTGGGCCTTTTCCTTTATGATGTTGTGCACGGCTTTGTTTGTAGCCACGATGTGGTGGTTGATACCTGCCGAACTCAAGACGGCCAGCTTGTCCGTCAGCCTGACCGACATCGCCGGCCTTGATGATCTTGTGCGGAGTCCGCTGATCCACCACCCGGGCTTCGATCTCACCCTTCGCGTTGACAACTACATGAACGGAAAGACCTGCAGGGAGAACGTCACCATAACCGTGTCCTACGGCGGAGTTGTCCTCGGCTGGGGCGACGTCCGGGACTTCTGCGTAGACAAGGGGGGCTCGACCAAGCTGAAGGCCACCATGTCACATGCCCCCGTGATGCTGACCGATCGGCTGCGCGGGAGCATGGCAACGGAGCTGCACGACGGCGAGCTGACGGTCTCGGTAGAGATGAGGATGCTGTTTCAGGCGGGATATGATCATATGAGTGCTACGATTGCTTGCCTGAGATCCTACAGTTCTGTCGTGTGAAGCCGGGACAAGGCTACTTCCACTGCAACTGTTACGTCTAGAGAGTCTAAGATGAGGACATTAGTTTTCGTTTGTAATTAATTAATTTTTATCAATTATTTATTTTGAATTATATATATGTAGGGGCTAGAGAGAATTATATATATGTAGTGTTGTTTTACTCAAAGTCCGAGCCCTTTTTCTCTATTGTTATTTTAGGTAAAAAGAGAATTTTGTTAAAGACTTAGTGTTGGAATATGCATCATGAGCAGCAAACAGACGCTCATTCATGGCACGCTGTATTACGAAATGAACATTTAGCTGCGCTGCACGATCGACGAGCTCAAGAAATTCTACCAAGATTTTTCTTACTCTTCACATAACGAAAGATAAAAACTAGCTTGTAGCATCCAGTACGCCACCACTAGTACATATGTATTTCCAAACCCGGCATTTTCACCCCTGTGATGAAACAATTTATCACATGTTCTAGCCATGGGGCTGGCAGTAGTTTTTTTTGCCCTTCACATCCATCACTATCTTGTTGGATGATCGGCATACTTAGATATGTTTGTGTAAACAATGGCATGGTGGGTAATTACTCAACTCCATGAGAAGGTACGAAGCTAGTGTTTCTGGAGCACTCCAGTCGATGAAACCCCCACTAAGGGCCTGTTTGGCATGGCTTCACTCCAAAAACTTCACGCCGGAGCTAGCCCAAGGTAGCCAAACACCTCAGATTCAAGAAAAGGTGAAGCAGCCTAGCTCCATGGAGTTCTTGGAGCGCTAGTTCAATTAATGTAGGTTACTTATATAAACACTGTATTAAGAGACTGAGGATTCTGAATAATAAATATGTACATACCGTAAAAATTAATGTATGTAGAAAGTAAAGTTGAAGTACAGGGAATACATAGGTTATATAGGGACCTAGCTAGCAAGAGCAACCCCTGACAGTGTAAGATCTGCATGAGGAAGGCTGGTCGCTATTCAGCATCGTGGGGCACCGAACCCACCAAGTCAGTTCGTCGTTTGGGTGAGCATGGTCCTTGTTCTGGAAGCTGAAGTCCACCTGCATCTGAACGCCGCCGTGCCGCCGATCACCCTGCATTCGCTCCCGGAAGACGTCAGGCAGAGCCGGCCACCCCGACGACACGGTCGCGGCGATGACCTTCTCCCCTCCGGCGGCATCGACGCAGAACGGCGCGACGCCGTCCGTGACGGCGATGGGCACGCCGGAGTAGCTCACCTCCATCCTGCCTTCCTTGACGCTGCAGAACTTGACCCAGCCGTAGGTGCTCTTCGCGCGCAGCGTCACGTTGAACGACGGCGACGACGCCGCCGGAGCAGGGCCGCCGTCGGCGGCGAAGCCGAGCCCCGTGTAGGCGACGGGCTCCATGGAGAACTTCAGCCTGCCGATGCTCTCCACTGTCTGGAAGCCCCCGTAGACCATGAGGCAAACCAAGGGTGCGATTAGCGCGAACAAGAGGATGCTGATCACTATGTTTCTGATGGACAAACCTGGCCCCTCGTCGTCTTCGTCGTAACCAGGCAGCAGGGGGTCAGTCTCACGATCATCCATGGTTGCCCAAATCGGCTAGGTCGTGTTTAATTTGTTGCTTGCTCTGGATATCCGTCGTGTAGGCAGTTGCCCAGCTTATATGGTGGATCATTGGAATAGGAATCGGAGCCAAAGATTAAAACCAAGTGCATCTCCTAGCTGGACTGCAAAAAGGTATTGCTGTGTGCATTGGTTTCCTTGGACTCTAGTGTCTAGCTGTAGCCCTCTCGTTCGTGGTATTATAAACATTAGGAGTAACGCGTACCTGCTGGCCGGATTTTCGTTAGTAAAAAACCCTCGATGGCAGTATCCGCCGGGAACGAGGAGCTCGCCGATGACAAAAGGGGAGATCTCATATTCATCCTTTTGGTTTTCGGCTGCGTGGCTGTTGTCCTCGGAGCGGAGTCGTGGTGGCTGACACGTCCTGAACCGATCCCCAGCTTCTCCGCCAAGCTGACCGACATCGTCGGCCTCGATACGCTGCATGGCCCGGTGCTCCGGCCGGATTTCGACCTCACCCTCCTCGTCGACAACCCGGAAAGGACGAAGATGTGCAGGAACAACGTCACGGCCACGGTGTTTTATGGCAATGTGATCCTCGGCTGGGCACGGTCCCGGGCTTCTGCGTAGATGAGAGGGCGTCGACAAAGATGAAGGCCACGATCTCACACGCCGACGTGATGCTCACCGACCGGCTGCGCATGAGCCTGGCATCGGAGCTGCACGCCGCCGGCGAGATGAGGGTTTTGGTGGAGCTCAGGATGCTAGTTCCTGAAGGGTACCGCAACTGCAATGGCGCACGGGAGAGCTTACAGTTTTGCCGTGTGCATCCGGGAAAGTGCTACGCTCGATGCCGTTGTACCGTCCTGGAATGTACCTAGCTACTTTGAAAAGCAATGATTTGTGCGGCGATACGTTTTGGGGATTATGTTGATGAGGATGGGCAACCGGGGCTAGCAAATAATGAAGCATGGAGTATGTATTTTGGGCAACCCGGCCAAAAGTATTAATTCTAGCACACTTTACAAACCAATCAAATCTCACACAGTTGAGTTGGATCCTAGCTCTTCATCGTACTCTTGAGATAACTGCCTCCTCTTACCTCCTGTTCTCACACCTGTCATACAGTTCTCCAATCCTAGCTTGGAGATATCAATTTCTTTAGAGACGAATATTAATGCAAAGGCCATGTTGGTTGTGAACTTGTGATGGCTATTGTTGCCAATGCAGATATAATAAGCATGCCCTTGTCTCCTGTTGCCTTAGACGTAGACTTCCTTGTGATCTAATTACAAGAAGAGCAAATAACTTACCTTCTAAAAATTATTGCACCCAATAGAGCAATCATTCTTGCATCCATAGATGATCTCGGAAATGTACATACCAAGCAAACTATATGGCAGAGTCAAACAAGTGTTCAAGATAGAGAGCTATATATGGCAAGCAAACATATGTGTATACAGTATAATATACCTTTCTTCTAGGCAAGAAATAAATGAACATATATGCATTAAGGAACAAAGACAATTTTGGACTAACATGTGTGTACATATATGCATCTATCACCAGGTGCCGTGTTATTTCACAAGTGCACAATGATCTCCTTTTATTTTGCACAAGCAAGAAGCATCCTGCCAGCATCAACTTGTCGCCTCAGCCGCTGTTGGCGATCCACACGAGGAGGGAGCGGAAGTACTTGGCGACGGCGCCCTTGTGCCACCGGAGCCTTTTCCACCGGCTTCCCAGCAGGACAGGGTGCAGCCCCAGGATGTGTTCTGGCATGAAGTCATGCCTCGTCAAGATGCCCACCACCGGCGACCTCTGCAATCAGATCGAGCACATATATATTAAACACAGGATATAATAATTAATTAATCGTGGCAATATATACACAGATCGTGAACGAACAGTTCATATATATGTACGTATGTAGTTTGCACTTACGTCGCATGCCTTTGGGACGACGAGTAGGTGGCGCAGGCCGACCTCCCGGAACAGCACGAGCGCCTTGGCCAGCGACATGGTCTCCACCACCGTGTACGGCGACGTGTTGGTGAAGGGGTGCAGGTCCACGTACATCTCCATCTCCTCCGGCGACAGGTCGACGTCGGCGATGGCGTCCTGCTTCCCGGAGCCGCGCTTGTCGAAGTCCTCCGCCTGGAACCTCCCCTCCACGTACTCCTTGGGGCACCTCTCCGGTGCCGCCAGGAACTCCCTCTTCTTGAGCAGCACCAGGAGGTGCGCCCGCAGCACCAGCCCGTAGAGCACCGGCGCCTGCGAGAAGGGCGGCTCGTCGACGACGGGGAACGCGTGGTGCCCCGTGGTCCGCAGCGTGTGCACGACGTTCCCGACCTTCTCGACGCCGGCGAAGCCCCGCAGCGGGCCGGCCACGACGTCGCCGACGGTGAGCTGCCGCATGTAGGGCTCGGCGTGGCCGTCGAGGTGCGGCAGGCCCTTGAGCTGGAGGCTGAGGTCGTAGACGCTGGAGTTGAAGGAGTCGGCGATGGTCTTGGAGATGAGGAGCACGAGCATGACGAGCGGGAGCAGGAGCAGGTTGTTGGTGAGCTCGAGGATGATGACGCACACGGACACCGTCATCCGGAGCGTGCCGCCGAGGAAGGAGGCGGAGCCGAGGATGGCGACGAGGCCGTGGTCGAGGCCGGAGCGGTCGCCGAGGAGCATGGCGACGAGCCGGCCGTAGGTGGCGCCCGTGAGGATGATGGGGACGAACAGCCCCGACGGCGCCACGACGCCGTAGCTGAGCACGCCGAAGGCGTAGGACGCGAGGAAGAAGATGAGGACGGAGCCCGGGTGGTAGACGTCGTTGGTGCCGGTGGAGTAGAGGTTGCGGATGGCGTCGTCGTTGATGTTGAGGAAGAGGCTGGCGAGGTCGTTGTAGTGGCCCGGGGGGCAGTGGAATCGCCGGAAACGGTAGAGCTCGTGGCAGGTGCCGTCCGGGGACGAGCGGGGCCCGGTCGTGGGGCACGGCCGGCATGGCGCCAGCCACGGCAGGCCGAACACGAAGCAGGACGTCACTATCGAGACAGTGGCAGCCAACAGTAGCTTGTGCGCGCCGCCTCTCCTGCAAGAGAATTCATTCATCATCAGTACTCATTGATCATGTTGATATGGATCATTGGTCTTGGCAGAAACATCCGAAATTGCATTATGCATTGCAAAAAGAAAGAAGAGAGGATGAAGGGACGAAGGAAGAATTGATGCATCGTACTCATTGATCATGTTGTACACTCGTAGAACCTTCACCATGAGCAAGTTGCTAGTACTTCACGTACGTCTCACCACATCCATTAGTTGTGGAGGCATCAGGCTCCGGAAAAAGCGGATCTCGTGATGCAACTCCACGCGCGCGGCGCCTGACCCTCCTCTCCCCACCTTGCCACCACCGGAGCTGGCCACTGGAAGTCCGTTTGGCAGCTGTCATGGTGGCGGCGGGGCCAAACGGTGGCGGCCGCACACGGGGTCGGTAGCGGTGGCGGCAGAGGTGGTGCAGACCAGAGGTGGAGCAAACCGGCGGCGGCCGGATGCGGTGGCGGAGGAGACCGGCGGCAGCCGCACGACGAAGCCAGCGCTCGGGTGCGTGGCGGCCGAGCTCGAAGTCGGCAGTGGCCTGGCGTGGAGGAGATGAAGGTCGACGGTGGCTGCGTGAGGGCGCAGGCACTCGGGTATGCGGTAGCCGTGCCGCCTCGCGCGGGGACGGCGGCGGCAAGTGCGGAGGCGATGGAGGGCCAGGTGGTCCTCTGGTGCTGCTAAACAGTCCAACTGCGTCAGGGCCATCTCGGGGCTCTCCGAGTTTTTCCATGGAAGGAGCAGGCGGTGGTCGGGCTGCTCAGATCTACGGAGTCGTGGCCTGCTTAAGGTGGGTAGCGGCATGGGCGGCGAAGGCTCGCTGTTGGGTGGTTGTTCTCGGTGCCTACCTTGCCCAGACTAAGTTCTGGGGAAGGATTTGGACGCCGGTGATCATTCCCGGAGGGAGTTTGGAGGTGGCCTGTGGGAGATGGTGGCTTCGATCGGCGTCACGTTCCAGCGTGCGTATTTATCCCGAGGCCTAAGTGCAGCGGAGGTCCGCTGGTGGGCAACGCACTTTCTATTGAAAATCGTTACTCTATCCACAAATATAAGCATTTTTAGGTTGTTCTAAGTAAAATATTTTATTTTTTTATTATCAGTAGCAAAAAGTTCATAAAAAACTATAATGTCAAATAATGTTACTGAATTCATCGTATCCGAATATGTAACTCTTTGTATTGAAAATAGTTTATTTTTATGATAGAAAAAAATCCAAATTACCACTCTTAAGTATGGATAAAATGTGGATAACCCTCTAAGCATTTACGAGCACAACCTCTAGTTAACCTTCATGCGGGCTCTAATTAGCAGTCGTCACAATATTTTTGCATGCTTGTAATTTGAATTTAGTCTTGTTTCCAAAAATGTTGAATCTAGAGCTTTCTAGTTGACCTTTTTTTCATTTGAACTCTAATCATATGTCCAAATAATTGAGAAAGGTTTTAGACAAGAAGGGACAAAACAAAGGAATAAATTATTACATTAGTACTAAAGTATAGGGAGGATGCTAATAAGGTAGAAAGGTTAGGTCATGGGTGCAAACTGCAAAGACTATAATAAGCCACACACTCACGTACTCCGTATTCTGTGTGAACGGACACTAACATATTTTTGCGCAAACAGCTCTAAAAAAATAATTTTGCGCAAACAGCATCAGGTGGTCGCAAAAAATAAATTTTATGCAAAAAATTGCAATTTGTTTGTTAGGACCGTTTGGATCGCTCGTGTCGCGGATGGCCCGGGTCTAGAAAAAAAAAATACTGTCTTGTTATTATAACTGTGCCTGCTCTGTTTCGCCCAAAAAATCAACTGCGCCTGCTCTGCAACGAGAATGGGTAATGGACACTCAATACTTATGAGTCCTGAGTGTTTTTATGTCCGACTATCATATTTTTGTCCCCACTATTAATTATTAGTTACCCACCCTCTGCATCATGAATTTTTATGTGGATAAAATAGATATAGCGAGTCCGATGAGTTAGTTATGGAGATCCAGTACTGTATATACCAAGATTGCGTGCACGGTCCCGTTTCAAAATGAGTTTTTTTTTTAAACGTCGTTTCAAACTGAAGTTGTTCGATCGGTTACATTTCACTTTCAGTGAGATGAAGATCCAAATATTCTACCCATAATGATTGGTTCACACTTTGGTCAATCTCAGCCACTAAGAGAACTTTGGATAAAATAAACTGATACCTGACGTGCTGGATCCAGACAAGATTAAAAAAAAAGGACGAGTCCTCAATTATTAGTGGTGTCCGGGTCAACAAAACATTCACAGAAAAAAATATTTGCGGCAGGAACATGCCGACATGCTGCCCAATTCAATAACGAAAAAGTACAGTAGCAATTACTAAACTCTACGCAGAAATATCTGCTTGTGATTATCCCGTGGTGGATCTCTTTTAGGTTTCAGATGGTTTACTCGTGGATGGATCATGCAATATAATGAAGGAATTGATGTCCTGGATGAACAATTCAGGCGCACAACTGGCAGTGGTGCCGGGGCCACGTGCAGGAGGGTGAAAGAGACGGTTGCGCTGGAGGATAGGATAGGAACAACGAACGCACCTTGACAGCGAGGGTCCGCAGCGAGAAGATGTTTGGCGCGTCCACGCCGTTGAGGTACGCCTTCACCTCCGGGATCCCCGACCCGCCGGCCGCCGGCGACACGAACGCCGTTATCGCCGACGCGAACAGCAGGAGCACCAGGTTGGAGCCGGCGTACACCCAGAACGCCGTCCAGTAGCTGCTCATCCGATCCAAGAGAAATTCACAGCATTATTGAACATTCTTCTCTTTTACAGTAAAAAGTACTGATGAGCTTGCAGATTTGATCCACATGGATTGAGAACACTAGTGATGATCGGATCTGGAACGCTAAGGCGTGCAATTGGTGGACACGGTAGAGACAAACTCGAGCACCATTCATTTGTCGCGTCCAGCAAAAGCGGGTACACTTTTTGGTTGGGAAAAGGAAAGGGAAAAAAAATTAAAGGGCAGCGAAATGGGCGCACCTGCGGGAGTTCATGAGCTCGGAGACGGCGTCGTGCTTGAGGCCGGCGACGTTCTCGACGGCCAGGTTGATGGCGAAGCCGACGATGCCGGTGAGGATGCCGATGGCGAAGCAGAAGGTCCATTTGAGCACCACGTACCGCACCTGGTCGGCCTTGGACCTCGTCCTCCAGTTCTGGTCGAACAGGTCGTTCTCTATCATCCTGTGAGGGAAAGTTGCATGAAAACGAAAGCGAAATCTCGATTGGCCACACACCAAGGGACGACGCAGATTGCAGAGAGTGATAACAAAGAAGCATTATTATATGTGTCCAAATGAGTGAACAATGAGGATCTGGGATAATGTTCTTGGAAAGGCAAGGCTCCTGTGAAGCAGCAAATTCGAGATACCGAGTGCACAGCAAGCATGCAGAGCTTAATCTTGAGATGACAAATCGGAAGAAACAACGTTGGAATATCTTGCCATGGATACAGCAGCAGTGATCAAGCAAACATTGGCCCTTAACATATCAAGGATGGGTCATGGGAGAGGAGAGGTTGCTTACTCGTAGTCGAGGCTCTCGATGGGGCAGGGGTTGGAGCCGACCATGGCCACCTGGGAGGTGTTGTTGGTGGCGCTGCGGTGGAGGAGAGCCCGGGTGAGGGGCGGGCGCTGCTCCTCCTCCTCCTCCTCCTCCATGGGAAGATCCTCCAGCGGCGACGCCATGGGAGGAGGCAGGGACGAGGGAGCAAGGAGCAAGTGGGCCAAGGGTGGATGAGAGCAGAGGAGGTGGCTATATATATTGTGATCAAGAGGAGATTGATATGATGAGGCTCACAAGGCCTGGTCTATGGACCGAGACGAGGAGTTCTATTCTATATATTGTATGAAGAAGAATGTACGCATCATAACGTCGACCTGTTCAGCAGTTTATTTTAGCTGTTTTATTGGGTCTCCATGTGAGTATGTGACCTCTTTATTATCCATATGCGACCATGTAAGCTTATATTATTGTATCACCATGAATCTTGGCTAACGGACAATATGGTTTCTCCTTGCAAAAAATAAAAGAACATTTACAGTCAAAACATTTGTCGGCATAAACACAAATTTTTAATGAGGGTGGGGCATAACTAGGAAATTTTTCTTCATAAATTTATTCAATAATGTTAGAAATTTGACATGGCAATGCTCATAAAGAACAGTTGCGTTCAGTGGAATACCCGTCCTTCCTCTTCGTTTAAAATGCTAAAATTTGGAGTGAAAAGTTTGGCTTTCAAGGGATTGATCAACCAGATAATCAACGATACAGGCATCTAACAAAAGAGTAGTACCACGTTGGTGTATGGACCCAGACCACCAAAACTGGCGACACGCATAGATCGCATAGATAGAGAGTTAAGGGATAGAGACAGGGGGGGACTTTGTTATGCGCCCTGTGGCTTTTCGGCTGCCCAAGAGGCATATGGCTTGGCATGAGCCATAAGCCCATAACTAACTGCATGCTAACCAAAAACACGAATTTATAATTGTCAAATGAGAGAGAGATAGAAAGCACGTCCTTTCAGTATATATACGTATGTATTTAATCTGCTTTCTGAGATGACTGAGAAATATTATTTATCCATAACTGATTTCACCTAAGTAAAAATGTTTTCTCTTTTTCACAAAAAAAGAAGTATATTTTTGCAAAGTAAAATGTTTTCTCTGCACCAAAAGATCGATTCCAATCAAAACATTTGTTTCTTGATTCCGAACCACAAACGGGAGGACTAAATGATACTCCATCTCTCCCAAGAAGAGAACACATCTAGTTTTATCCCGGGTTCATTTATCTTTAGTTTGACTGAATTCATAGCAAAGAGTATAAATATTTATGAATACATATACTATGAAAATATATTTAATAATAAATTTAACTATGCTTATTTGATATATATATGGTACCTTTTATAAGCTTGGCCAAACTATAGATTGTTTGACTTGAGACAAAACTTAAACTGTACTTAACAAAGATGTTATAACTTGGCAACCATTAACATTACATAATTACAATTCTTGTTATGCTTTTGAAAGTACCAACAAAAAGCTACCTGGATTCCAGTTCTCGACTTGGCACGGGTGTCAATTTTCCTAGACTTATTCCACCATTTAACTAGCACTATTCTTTCAATGATAGGCGATATACTTGATAACAGTGCTTGTGGTGATTTCGTCAATCTTAATATCTGCTCGCCCAGTCTCTCGGAGGTTCTCATAAAGACAGGATTTGCATGCGTGCATTCATAGGGCTGAGTGTGCGTGTGTTGTGAGCGTGACGTTATACTGATCTTTCAAAAAAAAACCAAAATCTATTACACATGTTGTTATGCAAGGTAAGTAGAGTTGATTAGGGCTGTGGCTATAGGAGTTAAGCCAAGTCCGATGGTATGAAGGTCTGCTGACAGTGGGCCAAAGAGTTGCAATAGTGCTATGATGAAGAATTCGGGTCGTGATTGGAAGACCATGTATGGAATCTAGAATGGAAGATTATAGAATTACCCCCAAATATGTCAAAAATTATTAGTTGAGATGTTCCTACATGTAATTTCCTGTGATGACTTTTTACCTCCTTATAAGTAGAGAGGCAATGTAATGGACAAGACAACTCATGAATGGATGGAAATGAGATCCGAAGGTCAAGTGCTTTATTTTCTACTTATGTTTTCTTATGTTCCTTCCAGAGTTAAAGTAGTGTGACCCAGAGAGTGGGATGGGGTACTTGCCCCAAGAATACATTTCGGACATCTATATTTGGCAAGATGTAAGTTTATGTGTGTAAGGAAAATGACCCTAGGATGTGTTCACGGGTACTGAAGTGTTTATCAATGTGTATATTTGTAGGTCTAACAGATCTCAAGGTTTGATTCCATGTCATCCAAAAGCTTTTTTTTTTTGAAAAGGGATGCTTTATTAAAATTTCCAGTTAGATACATCGAGGTGATACATCCGCCTGAAAGGCTCCCGGCCTCTGTCTAGTGACACACAGCCAAAACAAAAAGTTTAAATGCCAACTCCAGACTCTAATAGCCGTCAATCCTAAGACTAGACCGCCATCCAAATGCCCGGGCAAAAATATCCTTGGCCACTTGGACCAAGTACCGCGACGCCGCTACAAGACTGTCCCGCAATGTAGGCCGTTGTAGAATAGACCATTCGCGGAGCCAGTGCGATGTTGTGAAGATAACCTACAAAAAATTTGGAACTTTGTTATCAAAAACCACATTATTTCTGCAGCGCCAAACCGCCCAACATAAGGCTGCCGCGCCTACAAAAATCATGGGTTTTAATCGTTGTGGGATTAAATTCAGCCAACCATTAAACATATTAGACACACTAGATGGTTTAGATAAACCCCAAGCCGCATAGACAGAAGCCCATACCATACGTGTGAATCTGCACTCAATAAAAAGGTGCTGAATTGACTCATTCTCGTGACAGAAAACACATTGTTTACTACCATTCCAATTCCGTTTGGCCAGATTGTCCTTAGTGGGAATAACTCCTCTCTTTAAAAACCATAGAAAGATTTTAACCTTTAGTGGAAGCTTCGATTTCCATAGTTTTCTATTTGTATTTGGTACATTCTGATATATCAGGGCCAGATAATGTGTTT
Source organism: Echinochloa crus-galli (assembly GCA_900205405.1). Lineage (NCBI taxonomy): Eukaryota > Viridiplantae > Streptophyta > Magnoliopsida > Poales > Poaceae > Echinochloa > Echinochloa crus-galli. The sequence continues at coordinate 1,595,914 of OAMR01000210.1, read as the reverse complement.
TCACAGTGAAAACACCTGTCGGGTCCAAGATCCACTTAAATTCATCGCTTTCATCCGTTAGGTTTATGTTTGCTAACCTTGCTGCTAAATTATTCCACATGATCAATTTAGGTCCAATTAGGTCTCTCCGCCAGGATATATTGGGAATCGTTGTGCTAAGCACTTCTGCCACCGTATCCTGCTTCTTCCTAACAATATTATAAAGTTGGGGATATTGGTCTCGAAGAGGTCTGTTGCCTAGCCATTTATCTTCCCAGAATCTTATCTGGGACCCATCCTTAATATTAAAGGTGCCAAACTTTAAAAATTCATTTTTAACCTTCATGAGCCCAGCCCAAAAGTGTGAGTCCCTGCTTTTCCATTGGACCTGAACCAATGGCTTGGTCCCTAGGTATTTGTTGTGGAGGATCTGTTGCCAGGTACCATCCTTTGTAAGTAGACGATACAGCCACTTGCTGAGCAAGGCCATGTTCTTAAGTTCTAGGTTTTGTATTCCTAGTCCTCCTTGATCTCGTGGAAGACACAAAATACTCCACCTTGCTAATCTGTATTTCCTCTTATGCTCATCACTTTGCCAAAAAAATCTAGATCGATAATAATCCAGCTTCTTACGAACTCCTTTTGGAATTTGGAAGAAGGACATCATGTACATCGGCAGACTACTAAGAACTGAATTGATTAAGGTTAGCCGTCCTCCATATGAAAGGTTTTTCCCTTTCCAACTACTAAGACGGCTCTCGAAGCGTTCCTAGATCCTCAGCCAGTCATTGTTTACTAGTTTCCGAAAATGGATAGGAATACTTAGGTATTTGACTGGGAATGTTCCGGGGTTACAACCAAACAGTTCTTTATATTGGTCTTCAAAGTTCTTAGCCTCTCCAAAACAATAAAGTTCACTCTTGTGAAAATTTATTTTGAGACCCGATAATTGCTCGAATGCACAAAGAATATTCTTCATGTTCTGAGCTTGTTCCAGGTTATGGTCTAAGAACAGAATTGTATCATCAGCATACTGTAGTATGGAAAGGCCACCATCAATCAGGTGGGGCACCACACCTTGTATCTGATTATTGGTTTTAGCTCTGTTGATTAATAGCGTGAGCATGTCTGCAACTATATTGAATAGGATGGGTGATAGTGGGTCATCTTGTCTAAGACCTTTTTTTGTCTGGAAGAATGGACCTATTTCATCATTGACGTTTATTGCAACACTTCCTCCCGAAATAAACGATTTAATCCACCCAATCCATTTGGATGAAAAACCTTTTAACCGGAGAGTCTGTGTCAGAAAGTCCCATTTGACTTTATCATAGGCTTTTTCAAAATCAATTTTAAATATAACCCCGTTTTGGTTTCTCCTGTGTAACTCATGCACTGTCTCGTGTAGAATTACCACTCCTTCCAGAATATTCCTTCCTCTCATGAAGGCTGTTTGAGTTGGGCTAATGATGTTATCTGCTACTGAGTTTATTCGGATCGTTGCCGTTTTCATAAAAATCTTGAAACTGACATTCAGTAGACACATAGGTCTATATTGTTGTATTTTATTAGCCTCTTTAACTTTGGGTATCAAAGTGATTACTCCAAAATTGAGGCTAAACAGTGGTAGGTCCCCGGAATGTAAGTTATGGAACATATTCATCAAGTCCCCTTTGATTGTTTCCCAAAAATGCTGATAAAACTCAGCCGGAAAACCATCCGGGCCTGGAGCTTTATTATGTTCCATACAAAAAATTGCTTCCCGAACCTCCTTTTCGGTGAAAGGGGCCGTGAGAAACTGATTTTCCAATTGACTTACTTGCGAAATATCTCCTGTTTGCTCATCTAAACTGAAGTGACTCTCCTCCGGAGGACCAAATAGACCTTTGTAAAATTGGATAATGTAATCCTTGATATGGTGTTGTCCTTCTATTCTATCTCCTTCATGGTCTAGGGAAAATATTCGCTTTTTCCGATGTTTGCCATTTGCCACCATTTGGAAATATTTAGTGTTGTTATCCCCCAAAAGAACATCATTTATTTTAGCTCGCCGATAGAATCTCAGTTCCTCCTCTCTCAGGAGCTTTGTGAGATCATCACGAGCGTTATCCAGTTGTTCTCTCTCTCTTTCAGTTAAAATTCTCTGTTCAGCTTCTGTGTCAAGCGTTGTCACAGTATTTTGGAGGAGTTCTTTTTGGGTTCTATACATCCCATGGTGATGACGAGCCCATCCCCGTAGATGTTTCCTTAGAGCTGCCATTTTTTTGTTCCAGCGTTGGACAGAGTTTTGCCCGTGGACCGGCTGTTTCCAAATTTCTCTATCTTTTGTCTTAAATTCTTCTTGAATCAACCAGCTAAGTTCCATCTTGAACTGCTTAGGCTGACCAGAAAAAGCTGAATCACCCGTTTCTAGAAACAGCGGTGTGTGATCTGAAATCCCACGGTCCAAGGCGCGAACTGTCACTGGGGGGTATTTTAATTCCCATTCCGTACTCATCAGCACTCTATCCAATTTTTCATAGGTCGGATCCGGAAGTGAATTAGCCCAGGTGAATTGTCTACCTGACAATTCGATCTACCTGACAACTCAATCTCCCTAAGATCGAAGCTATCTATGACTGCATTGAAAAGGAAAGGCCAACGGGGATTAAAATTATTTTTATTCTTGTCCCTACTATGCCTCATGATATTGAAATCTCCTCCTATCAAAGCTGGCAGCGGGTTCTGTTGGCAGGTCCGTACTAATTCCGACAGAAAGGCAGTCTTAAATTCTTCCTGAGCCGGACCGTACACTGCCATCAGAATCCATTTGAAATTATCTTGTCTATTTCGCAGATTGAATTTAACAAAAAATTCCCCTTCAACGATAACAGATAAATCAAGCACTAGGGAGTTAATGCCCAAGAGAATTCCACCGGACCTACCCCTAGGTGGCAAGCAGTGCCAATCAAAATCCGCACCCCCTGAGAGACGGTTAAGATTTGCTCGAGACATATCTTGCTTGCCGGTCTCCATGATTGCCACAAAGTCTAGACCATGATCTCGTATTGCCTCCGATATATATCGGTATTTAGCCACGTCTGATAGACCTCTGCTATTCCAGTAGAAACCTTTCATTGAGTAACCATGTTGTGTTTATTTTGTTGCTTATGGCGTCCTTTATTTTTCTTAGACGCAGACTTTGTCCTTCGGCCAGATACTTGGAGATCACATATTTTAGTGTCCAAGTCCAAGTCTTCTAGATCCACATCCGTTAAATCCTTCACTAAGTGCGATAGAAGATCATTATTAGTTTCATGATCCTCTCCATCACTATACTCAAAAGGATTTTCATCTAAGCTAAATTTTTTTGCACTCTGAGGTTTAGTTTGTACTACTGTTTTGTCGATGTGAATTCGCTTAATTGCACTATAGGATAAATTAATTGTATCCGTACTGCTACCTAAAGAAACTCCGATGGAATTTAAGTTAGCAATACACGTGCTTTTCGATAACTTACCACCACTAGAGGGCGTCGTAGTAATCGAGGGCTGCGATGCCAAGTTACCCTCTAGGTTCCTGGCTGCTGCACGTTTCATAGCCTTCTCCAGAATCAGCTCGTCTGCAATAGGCAATCCAACGTCAGACAAGGAGTTGTTAGTTCTCGCGCTACGACGTTTTCCATCAATGACTAAAGAACCAGTCCCCGATTCATCAAATCCCGAACCTGTGTTAGGTGATCCCAAAGGAGTTCCCCGACCAGGGGTTAGCCTCGCCTCTGGGCCATCTGAAAACACAACAGGATATGTTCAAATTTCTTGCTGACCAGGACTTAGTATTTCATTCAATGGTGGTTTGTTATTCTCACCTGTGGCCGACACCGTGGCCAGTCCCTTGTCCTGCTCCTGGCCCACATCGGCAGTAGCAGGTCTGGCCATCTCCTGGCCGACCCCAGTCGATCTGGTCACCTCCTGGCCGACCGCAGCCAGTCCATCCGCCCCTGGCCGCCGTCAGCCAGCCCTTGGGCAGGCGTCTGGCTGGCCGCGGCCTGGCCGCAGTGTTCGCTGGCCATGGCCTGGTCGGCCACTGGCCGCTGATGGCTGGCAACAGGCGGCTGGCTGGCCGCGGGCTGGCCGGCCGCGGCCTGGCCGCGGTGTTCGCTGGCCACGGTCTGGCCGTCCACTGGCCGCTGATGTCTGGCCGCAGCCTGGCCACTGGCAATAGGCAGCTGGCCGTCCACGGCCTGGCTGGCTAGCCCAGCAGCGGTCTGACCAGGGGCCGCAACAGCACCTTGTCTTCCAGCTCCAGAAGCAATCATGGGGGATCCTCCACCGTCCCCCCGAGGAGCATCCTTCTCTGCTGCTGCATTTGTCATAGATTTACATGAGATTCCAAATTCATAACGTGAAACTTTGTTATATAAGTTGGAATGACAAGGGGGAGATACATTAACAGAGTAATTACGTTTATTATTACCATCATTGCGAAACCCTCCCTTCGGCGGGGTCACAGCTATTGGTGGTAACCTTTCTCCTGTTTTCATCATAACCAGTGGCTGCCAAGATGGACAAGGTCTGTTTTTCCCAAACGGGGTGAGAGCCAATTGCATTGGCTCTTGACCATTGCCTATCAAATTTCCTTGCTCAGTACTGGTTGAATTTTTTGGTGCATCAACCCCTCTTCTTTTCTTAGCAGCAGAAGCCTCTTTGTCCTCATCTCCATTTCCTTTGTCCGATCCAGGACCATCCTGGTCCATGAAATCAGCATCATCTGGGGGGGAACAGCAGGCAAAAAATTTTCAGCCTCCAGAGTGTAGGTGATATTGTAGCCAACATTGCCAAATACCAAATCTGTAGTGATCGGTAGGAGATTCTTGTCAACCACCGCAACCTTCACCCTGATTATTCCCTTTTTTCTGTAGGTGAGCATATCCACATCTCTGGTGCTTCCTATCTCCTTTCCCAGTGCCAAAAAAACAAGGAAGTGTCTGTACTTATGCGGGACATTAGTAATATGCACCCATACCTCCTCTAGCTCATAAGCTGGGACGATATCCTGATCTCTCTGCCACTCGGTAACAGTAATTGTGACATCATTATTGTTCAGGTGATATCCGATGTCGACCATGCTGCGTAGAATCTCTTCATTGGGAAAAGCCATCAAAAAAGAGTTGGCCCCATGTGGCAAGGCCTCCCAGCCCCAATCTAGTCGGGTAATTCTAGCTATCTCAGTCTGTAGCGCATCAGCAGCAATTGGCGGCCCATCCACTGTCACAAGTCCAGTCGGGGCCGAATCTGGTACTTCCAATTTGTAATCAACCTCGTCAAATTGGACGAAAGCTAACTCCTTTTTCACAGACCCGTAGAAAGATGTTATATTCCTGGGCCACTTCAGTATTGGGCACTTTGCAGACAAATGTGAATCCTTCTTGTTGCATATAACGCAGTCAAGATTGGCTCGGCAGTCGTCATTAACATGCCCATTGCATTTACACCGAAAGCAAAAAGCCCGCTTCTTCTTCAGTGTTTGCTCACCCCCTGCCGGTCAGTCTGCTGATTCCTAGCTTCTCCTTGCGCACTGGACTCAGCCCTCAGAGCAGGCATAGATCCACGAACTGGTTGCCAAACACGTCGAGCATCCTGGCTGGCAGCGTTGTGCTGCCCTCCAGAGCCCCTGCCGCCAACATCACCAAGTCCACGATCTTGTCCACCGTCCTCTCCCTGCACAGCCTGATCACCTTGCACGCCTCGTTCTGCTGGCGCTCGTCCTTGGCGATCTCCACGCCCAGTCGGACCTCGGCCTCCTCCATCAGCCTGGCCGCGTCCCGCCGGACCACGGCCATAACCACCGCGCCCAGGCAGTCCCCGACCACCGCCATCTCCATGCCCGCGCCCGGCATCACCACGCCCGCGTCCGGCCGGCCATCGCCCACCATCGAAGTGGTCCGCTCGTCGCCGAACAGGGCGACGGCCATAAGGCGGCGCCCTTGGGTGGTTTTGCGGCATGGATGGTTTTGCCCTAGCTACTTCCGCGAAGGATCGACTGCCTGGCGGCTTGTGTGTCGCAATACCCCCTGGCGGCGGCTGTGTATAGCAGATTGCTTTGACCGGTGTTTGCCGATTGAGACGGAGCGCCCACCAAGGCTCTCACCCACAACCGCGGGCCCGCAAAGGCAGTTTCCTGCCAGATTGCGTTGGCAAGGTTTCCAAACTCACTTGCAGTCGCTGTGGAAGGAACGCATTCAGTGTGATTTGAGATGATTTACGTTTGGGTAGTGGACCCTTCCATGATTTAATTTTAACACCAAACTTCTTCGCAATATGGACTGCATTATGATCACTCTTTTTAGCAGGTGTTGGATCAAAGGATGCCGATTCTTCCTCGGACCCCTGACCCTGCTCCCACCATCTCGCTCCTTTCGGAAAGCCCACTTGGTCCCAAAAACATTCGATGATCCTCTCATCAGATTCCCGATTAGAGATCCCTTGTAACGTTTTGTCTTTCTGTTTGACATGCTCCCTCGCTTCAGATGGGGTAAATCCCGCCATAATACATTCATGGTAGGCCTCCTCATCTGTACAATCAATTATGGAAACATGTTCATGCGTCATGTCTGCCATAGAACGAGGAGACGTGTCTCCACAAGAATCATTTGCACTGGTCCTCTCAGAAGACAATTCCGCCCTGATGCAGTCAGGGGAGGCTATCTCTTGGACAGAAGACTGAATTACATTTGTCGCTGTAGTCGTCACCATTTCCCCATCCTGACAAACTTCATGATCTATGTCTGGCAACTCTGCATTGACCGAAAACAAAGAACATACCTGCGATGGTGCCAAGGTGAGGCGACGCTGACGGCCCTTGCGTGGCGGAGTAGCCTCCATTGGAGAAGATCTGCTGTTGTCGTACCGGCTACAGGGTGTTGATGCTGCGCCGCCCGAACGTCCACCAATCGACTTCTCCATTGTTGACGCAGTTCGATTCCTATCATCGCTCCAGCTGCTGATCGTAGCAAGTGGGGCAGAACCCCTTCGCCGACGATTCGATCGTGACACCACCGGCGTCCAGTCACCCATCAGCGGGTAGCCATGGTCAGGACAGCCGGGGGTGGTCCTCTCACTCCTCCAGGGCCTTCAGCCCTGCCGGCGAGACCCACCGGCGCGTTGCCGACGGCCGCCGTGGACTGGAACCCCCGATCGCCTCCCGATCGCCTGTCCGTAAAAACCGGGTTTCAAAATTCAAACCGGGTTTAGGGTTTTTAGGGTTTAGGGCATCAGCAGCAATTGGCGGCCCATCAGCCAATTGCTGCTGATGCGCTACAGACCGGGTTTCAAAGAAAGGACGACTTAGTTATATTCTAAGCTTCCAAATGATGATATTGAAATAGAAAGATCAAATAAGATAATATGGAACAAAGACTCACAAGAAACAAAGATACCGCAGCGATTCAATTGACGGATTCGTATGGTGAAGACAATAAAGGTCATCGAATTATAGGTGATCTAGACACATTGCATAGATGTCATTGAACGAGTAAGTGATCAAAGGGCAGCTGAGCCATGGCTGCTAGAATGATCAACTCATTTGGTCATGACAAAGAAAAGTAACCAAATCAGTCGGTGATGGGGAGGCAATAAAGAGTCTGGGTTTGGAATGATCAACACATTCGATCGTTCCCATGGAGACTTCACTGAATCGGTCGATGAAGCATATGAGACCTGGGCGATAGTAACCCTATGGCTACCTTGCAGACTGCTGCCGGCAGGGGCGGGCCCAGGATTTTGACTTTGGGTATTCGAAATTTCTAAATGGTATAATTTTTTTGACAGCCTATAGTACACATAAATATAGTCATATAAATGTGGTTAATGATTAACATAGCAAAAACTAATATCTCAAATATATAGAGGGTACAATCATAAAGGAAAACATAAAAAGAAACAAATAAAAACTTACAAATTATAGGATAACTTTCCGGTCGTTCATACTCTGAAAATAGGAGATGATGTCCCCATCCTTAGTTTGCGAGAAGAAGTCTCTTTCAATGAATGTAACCAAGCAACCATTCAAATATTTCTGCCCCATCTTGCTTCTTCGCTTGTTTTTGATCAAGTTCATTATAGAAAAGATCCTTTCTACACCAGCTGTTGCAACAGGAAGAACTAGCACCAATTTGAGAAGAAGATGTGGCCTGGTGGGAGGGAGTAGCCGAGTGGGCTTGGGCCATTTGCTGGTGTTTGGCCCATTTCGAGGAGAAGGCGTGGCCTGGTCTGATAGTTTAGCATTTCTCCATTATTTCAGTATATATACATGTATATACTATATATACCTAATTTTTTTGCAAAAATAATGGGTATTCAATGAATACCCATGAATACCAAGTGGGCCCATCCATGGCTGCCGGTTTATTCAGTGATGCACTATGAGGGTCACCGAATGAGTCAGTACGTGAAGGCCGAGTTTCTGCTCATTAGAGCAACACAATATTTTTTTGTTTGGGCTATAAATATCTCTCCACTGGCCATTTCAAAGGTGTTTGAGCTTAGAGAAGTTGTTAGTGTGTCTTGTACAAATATTTGAGTATTTAATCCATCAAAGTGATCAAGAAAAGGCGAGCAGGGCTTAGAACAATGGCTTATGTCTTGATTAGTGCTAATTTAGGCCTATTAGCGCATTGCTTTAGGAGTAGGGATGGCAGCGGGTTGGGTACGTGCGGGTCGCCGGCGAGTATACCCGCGCTGCCAGCCTTTACCCACCCGCGAGGCTGTCCAAGGGCGAAAAACCTTGCCCGCGCCCGCACCCGACGGATATCCGCGGGTATCGGGTTTGCTCGCACCCGCATAGAGATAACATATCAATATGCTCATTTCAGCAAGAACAACAATAATTTGAGATATTTCAATAAGAATAACCAATAATTTGACAACTATAATGCAAATAAAGGTCAAGAACCACCACAATTTGACAACCATAACGCATTGTATCAATTTGTTACACACAACATGTCTTAGGGTGGTGGATCTTAGGGTTTGTGTTAATGGGTTTTGGTTATATTTATGGGTCTTCTATTTTAAGCGGGTAGCGGATATATATCCGCGGGTGAAAGTTGCCGCCCGCTAGCTGCCCGCGGGCGGATTTTGTTGCCCATATCCGCACCCGCAGGCGGAATTTGCTTCCCGTACCCTTGCCCGTCGGGTCGGGTATCCGCGGATACCCGCGCCCACGGGCAAAACTGCCATCCATATTTAGGAGTTATTCTAGATATAGCTGAGGTTTGCACACCTGTTTGTTAGCGGTGTCTGTGCAGACCAAGAGTTGTAAATTTAGGGCTTATAAGTCTTGTAGGACCCTCCAACTGAGTTTATCGAAGGAAAAAGTCTATATTACTACCCTCAAGTATGGATAAAGTTTTGATAACCCCCTAAAGTATGTTTTGTTTCATTTTACACACACAACTATCTTAATCAGTCCAATCTACCCCTTCGCCACATTTGTCTTTTTTGTTTCTCCATGTATAAGTGGTTTTTGAAGTTCAAATTTTGTGGGATGATAGTGGGTCATATAAAGTATTTTTAAAAAATATAATATGAAATTTTCATCATTATGTCTCATAAAATTTTATATTAATAATATTAATGTATTATTACATATCATAGTGTTTCAAAATACTGATTAAAAGTTCATTTTATATTTTTTAAAATACTTTATGTGGTCATATATCATCCTACAAAATTTATTTTAAAATACCACTTGTGCATGGAGAAACAAAAAATAAAATTCTTATGAAGGGGTAAATAGGACCGATTGAGATTGTTTGGGTGTAAAATGAACTAAAACATACTTTAAGGGGTTATCTGGACTTTATCCATACTTGAGGGTAGTAAT
>OAMR01000210.1:1492494-1527524 GCA_900205405.1 Echinochloa crus-galli | reverse complement strand
AACATACCGAGTGCCGCTATCTCTTCATCAAGTCTTCTTTGATTACAAGTGCTATTCAGCTATTTATCAAATCGAACCTTTTGTGCCAACAGTACTTATTCATCCTTCCTTCACCCTTTGGTGGCAAGAATTCCATGATCATATCTTCAATGCACCAGTTCACCCTCTTTGCCTTGAGTTAATGCCTGATTATCAGCCGAATTCAGAAGTAAATATGCTTATAATCCATCTGTTTTTCCAATAACACCCTCTTTCATCGACTTTTGATTCTGTTATTCTGCAGGACACGGTCCCTGCCCCTCTGGCCAGAGCAATTGTATATAACATAACCGGTCCAATATCTATTCTGGGGCATCTCTCTCCTTCTTTGGCTCAAATAATGTCCAGGCCTGCCAGTCTGGATCCAATTCTTGCTGCACCACCTTCTGCCAAGAGGAAAACATCTTCTCTAACTGCCCCTTCGGCTATAAAGAAGAAAAGAACAAGCAGCAAAAGAATTGCTCAGGTCAGATATCTTACAAGGTTGCCGGTACTTACGGAGGTCGACGGATCGATGGCTCCTCTCGAAGGACTCGACGACTCGACGAAACACTCGATAGGTGGCGCATGGCCGGTTTGTGTGATTGATTGATTCGCTTGATTACAGCTGCCATGGGTTTATATTTATACCCAGGTCTTGATACAACTCCTAGTCGGACACGACTACAATACTTGTTTCTAAAAATAAACAACGAATCTTCGTGTCCATATTGCGTTCCTTCTTCGAACCGGCCTTTTCCTTATATTGATCCACGTCATCACGCCTTCCCGAATGCTACCGCTTTCGCATGCGGAACAATGCCTCTGCCGAATGATGACGCATTCCCGACCACAGAGTATCTAAGTTGTGCTCTTTCTTCAATGCAATCTCGCATAAGGTCATAGATCCGACCACGCTAGACAAGCTTCAAGAAGACCTGATCCATGCTATAAATAGGCTCGAGATGCATTTCCCACCAACATTTTTTGATATGTCGCTGCATCTGCTTACTCACTTGGTCGCTCAAATAAGATCCCTTGGACCAATGTTTCTGCATCAGATGTTTCCTTTCGAGAGGTGAATGAGTGTTCATTGGAAGTACGTTAGAAACAGATTCAGACCGGAGGGTTGCATGGTTGCTGGATGGGAGACAGAGGAGGCGGTTGAGTTTTGCACATACTATTTGGATCTACAACCCGTTGGTGTCCCTGTATCACGTCATGAGGGAAGGCTAGGTGGGAGAGGAACGATCGGCCGGCGGCGGGAACTTGTCAAAGACATTGATGCTTTCAGGCAAGCACATTACACTGTTCTACAACAAGCGTCCGTAGTTGCCCCATATATCGATATGCACGTGAAAGAACTACATGACCAGAACAGTGGACGGTCAGAATCTTGGGTCCAGAAAAGACATAGAGAAACCTTTTCCGACTGGTTAAGATTAAAATTGTGTGGCGCTGAAACCGGTAGTCGTGAGCTCGATTTGTTGGTCATAGGACCATCAAGTACATTGACCATGTTCCAAGGATATAACATAAATGCATACACATTCTACACGAGAAAGCAAGATGAAAAGAGTGTCAACCAAAATAGTGGCGTTCGTATTGATGCTTACGACAGCAATCAACGGATTCAGTCGTACTATGGTTTCGTTGAAGAGATATGGGAGCTAGATTACGGGCCACGTTTGAAGATCCCTCTATTCCGGTGCCAGTGGGTCAGACTTCCCAAGGGGGTCTTCAAGGACAAGTACGGAATGACTGTCGTCGATCTTAAACACATCGGGTACAAAGACGAATCATTTGTTTGGGCTAAGGATGTAGTGCAGGTCTTCTATGCAACGGACCTCGCTCATCATGGAAAGCACGTCGTCCTCCAGGGCAAAAGGAAGATCGTCGGTGTTGAAGATAGAACCGAGGAAGAAGGGAACGGTTTCCACGACATGCCTCCGCTTGGCCCGGATGTCAACCTTCCTGTGTTTGAAGAAAAAGATGGCGATGAACCGGCATACGTGCGGCTTGATCACGATGAGGCAATCATTGTCAATTGAATAATTGATACGTGTATCATGTAATATCTATAACTAGGAAAGCTTAGGCATCCGGCAGATGGTTCACAGTGGAGGGCTATTGATTATCATTTCAAGAAAACATTCTCAAAGGAGATCAGGAACGTAAGGTTCGGCTTGTATTTTATATGAGTTATATGAATTTTCTAAGAATTATATGGAATTTTTATGAATTATATCGATTTTGCAATAAATCATGAATTTTCTATGAGTTGTATGAATTTTATATCAGTTATATGAATTTTCTAAGAATTATATGGAATTTCTATGAATTATATGGATTTTGCAATAATTCATATGAATTTTCAATGAGTCATATGAATTTTCTATGAATTATAAGGTTTTTGGAATGATTTATTTGAATTATTTTTTAAAAAATAAAACTGTTGGTGGGTGCATGCAGCAATTATTGCTCGGCAAATAATAAACGGTTGGGAAGTAGAACCGTTTGTGATAGTAACTTTCACAAACGGTTCCTGTTCAAAGTCAGCATCACAAACGGTTCACCTCGCAAACCGTTTGTGATGGGGAAGAACCGTTTGTGATGTCCATAAATGCCAAAGCTGATAATTAATGTGGGCCCACCTGTGCCCTGCGCTATTTCCCTCTCGTCGATAAATAGCAGGCCTCTTTCGGTGACTCTCTCGCAGTCTCTCGCGCTCTGGCCGCACTCTTTCTCTCGCTCTCGTTGCTCTCGCTAGCTCTGATTGTCACTCGTCTACACACCTGGCTCTCCTCTTACAGGCCGGCGCGGCCACACCTACAAGGCAAGACCGGCTCGCACGGAAACACGCAGGTATAATACGTAGACCATGTCCTGCAAGGAATTGTTCCATATTTCTCACGATGCACAATTCAGCAACCTTTCGGAGATAAATTTATGGATTACAAGCTATATAAAGCAGCCAAAGAAGCTAGCGCCAGAAATACTGAGATCGCAAAGAAAAATTTACACCCACATACCACAGGATCTCGTGGGTACGTAAGGAAGATACCCGAGTGGGAGAAGGAGGCTGATGAGCTGGAAAGGAGTGTTGTTGAGTTGTAGACAGCAAATTGGGAGCAAAGGTCTGTGACTTGGGCTCTAGGGCACGGGTGTAGATACGGGCCTGATGGAAAGCTTATCCATAAGGATTCTCGTGCCGAAGAAGCGGTCAAAAAGATCGAGCAAGCACATTCAGATATAGCCTCAGGTTCCTTTGAATCAAAAAAGGGAGAATGATGCGTTTACCCGTGCCTTGGGAAACAAAGAGCATCCCGGACGCACACGAGGTGCCGGAATCGTTCCGTGGGACAAAGGCTTTGAGGCAGATTCAGGCTCGTACATAAGTCGGTCTCGGGGCAGAGCTCATATGCAGGCAGACTGGTCTCGGGGCAGAGCTCGTATGCAGGCAGACTACGAGAGGCTTTTGCAACAGGTCCATGACGAAATGCAGGCTTCACATGATAAGCTGCGTGAAGAGTTTCAACAATCATTCAGCCAGCGTCCTCCTGTTGCAGCATTAGATGGCGGCTCAGCTCTCCCTAGCCCAATGGTACATCGGAGCAGCTGCGGGAGTAACGTGCATCCCCATCCCATCATAGAAGATCCCAACTTGAGATTTCCAGTGGATGATATCACGGAACCCCGAAGTTGCAAGTTATATGCGATGTGTGGGTTAATTAAGACCAAGGTGGCCATTGGTCCAGCTCTGCCTATTAAGGAACGAGAGGTGTTGCATTGTCGTGAATTGCCTGCTGGCTTTGCATGAGTCACACTTGATGCACTAGTCAAAAAGCGGTATGGCATAGTGGAGCTAGAAATTTCGGGGGAAGATGACGCCGTACGGTTGAGAGATAACCTTGGTTGCATTGTCGGTTGGCGCAAACGCTATATATCCTTTGGCGATTCTGATTCAGATTCAGATGATGACGGTGGCATCAATGATCAGAAACCTTCTAGGTAACCAAGTCCGCCTCGTAGGGAACCAAGTCCGCCTACTATGGAACCAAGTCCGCCTCCTAAGGAGCCAATGACACCTAAGACGCAGAAGCGGCGACAAGCCGCTTGAAGCCCACCTCAGAGAAAGTCGAAGAAAAAACCGGTGAGTGGAAGCATAACATCCCTGCTCCCTGATAAGGAGGATGTAGTGGTACCCCAATCTGCAATTGATCATTTTACCAAGATGGCATTGGTAAAACGGACAGGAAATAACAAACAGCGCAAGTCAGATTTCGAGCGTACCATGTCCAAAAGGGCGACACGTTCCTTAAGCAAGGAAGTGCTCCAACAATCCGCTGCGGGAAGGGAGGAAGCAGCTAGGAAGCAATTCCTTAAAGAAACCGGTCTCTCAACAGAAGAACTTAATATGTTGCAACAAGACATCGATTGAGTAGATCTGCCACTCGCGCCACTCGCGCCACCAAAATGCCCGTTTGTGTTGGGGAACGACCTGGTTTTCCCAGAGGATGTTCCTGGTCTACCAACGAGGTTGAGGCAACTAAATCAATGGTACAAAGCTCAAGGGGATTCCGAACAATTTGGGGTCAGGTACCCAATCGAATTGTTCAGCAAGCACGACGAGGAAAACACTCATACCATATTGTGGATTGAGTTTCATCATCTATATGAGATGTACCTCGATGTCAGCATCATCTTCCTTTGGTGCTTGTAAGTATCGTAACTAAATCTCTTCGGTTCTTTTGTTGACGACAAAAACTCTCATTACTTGATCTTTCTGTAGGATGGAGGCCCAAACTTTTAGGCGAAGAGGGATATGTAAAGATGTAGCCTTCTTGGACCCGTGCGCGGTAAATGAAAAGGCCTTGCATAACCCTGACACACACCGGTATCTGTACAGTGCTTTCTGCGCGCTTAGAGAGAAAGAGCGCATCATTTTACCGTACAACTGCTCGTAAGTGTGTCCCTAGTTACATGCATCTATACAATAACATGAATCATTTTTCTATTTTTCTAACATGTGTGAAATGTTTACAGGATGCATTTTGTTGTATTGGAAATCTCCCTTATAAAGAGCCATATAAGGGTTTTTGACTCATTAAGAAGGCCTCGAGAACTCATCCAACCACTGCTTGAAGTGCTTGACAGGTAAGTATTTAATGTTGTGTTGGTTCGTTCTATCGAGTCGTATTATGTTTTATTTCGTCAACTGAATCTCAATTAATATTTAATGTTGTATAGCATGTTTGGATTGTACTGTAAAAAACATCCGGGGATGCATAGACCTTTTTGAAAGAAGTTCACCGTAGAGGATGCCAAGTGGATTAAAAGACAGCCACCGGGTACCAGCCTTTGCGGGTTCTATGCAATGCACTACATCCACGTCTACAGCGGAGATGACTTTGCCGCATTAGAGGAAATGGTTCATACTAATCTAGCAATGTAATCGTGACTTTTGCTTTCTGAACGTATTTTTGAAACCATATGCTAATGCATTCCTTTGATTCGAATGCCGTTTGTGCAGGAAAAAGAACTAGATGGTGATGCTATGCTTGCAGGAGAGGTACTGGCACTCCAAGAACAACTAGCTGGGTTCATTATGGATGAAATTGTGAGCGAGGATGGCGAGTTTAACATAATGAAGCTGTAAGACACATGGCATACGTAGAACTTTAGATTCGTAGGACTTGTAATAAGTTTCGAATTTAGTTTAAGTTCAAAACTTGTCAAATATTGTTGAATTGTGCTTGTGATGTGAATATGTGATATCTTTGAGCTCTAAATGTCCCTGTGATGTGATTATGTGCTGTATATGTGATTGTGATTGGGACCCAAGCCGTTTGTGATGCCTGGTACATCACAAATGGTTTGGGACACAAACCGTTCATCACAAACGGTTTGAGACACAAACCGTTTATGATGCCGAGAGCATCATAAATGATTCCCAAAACCGTTTGTGATGCGGCTTGGGAACCCTTTGTGATGGCGGGTGCCGGAGTAGTGATACAATTCTGTTTTTTAGACATATTAGTGTCATTCGTTAAAAAACATGTGATTTTTAATAATTATGCATCTCAATCCCACTAATTTAGATATGGAGATTGTTGAATGTTGATGCATGTAGATAACTATCTATTTTAAGGAATAAGATAGTTGTTAATAGAATTACATATTTTGGTGTTTTTAATCATAGAATTGCACTCATGGGACGAAGGAAGTAGCGCATGCAGTGCAGATGACTACCGTTGACACCAAGTGGGCTGAACTTTTCTCTCTCATACTAGTAGATATCCATGTTTTAAAAATCTACTTAAAAAGAATTTTATATTAAGTAACCAATAATTATCATCACATGAATTAAGATTGTTCAATAGAAGATAGCTCGATTATTTATGTAGTCCTTAGGCACCTGTTTTTAAAATTTCCGATAAATGAGAATTTTTTATTTATAAGAAAATTCCATAAACAAGAATTTTAGGTTTATAGCAGAACTATACGTGCGGCACTCACGTCATGTCATTTTTTAAAAAAGTAGATTAGATTCCAAAATCCCTTGTGTTATGAACAAATCTCACTTATGAGTTTGTGAGAAGTAATAATATAATAATAAAAAAGGTTTTTTGTCCCATTTACATGCACGCACGATTATCTACATGAAAAGATCTACGTATCTATATAACCTATATAATTGGTACCCACTAACAAGCATGGTTAGATTTCTCTCAACATGCAACCATTCCACATCATCATCCACTATGCGTCATATCACTATCCACTATAAGCCATGTCATTATCCACTGGACCATCTATTTATTCTTCAACCGATTTTCTGTAACCACATTTTTTACAAATTAGAGGAGTAGAAATTACATGTATGATCAGTCATACTTACATTATAATGTTTACTAAAGAACGTTGCCAATGTAATCACTTTGGTGTTTATTTTTTGACATTTCACTTTAAAATTTTATTTAACAAATTCCACAGCAACGCGCAGGGTATCACCTAGTTTACATGATAAAAATTGGTCCATACCGCGGTCGCCATCAATCCATGGACAACTTGTCAACAGTCCTGCTTATGAATATGAACCATTGTAATAACTGAACAGTCATGTGGTTAGAATTTTCAAAATTTTGCTACAACAATATCACCTGATATGCAAAATAGTATCAATCACTTCCATCGTATTTATAATATAAAATTAATATTGGAATCATCTTTGGACCATGTACCAAAAAGGTACCACCCCACAAAGATGAAAACAGCTCAACTAATAACCAAACACCCGAGTCAGAAAATCTTTTTCAATAGAGGCTGAGCTTGGCATAATCATATGGATAACATGGATCAAAAACTGATGAGATAGAAATGCAGAGCCCACGAGAAGGGCCAGGACCTAAACATGCACATTCATAAATACTAAATCAGCCAGCGTGATATGCTTCCATGACACTAAACTTTTTTCACTCAATGAAATAGATTTTGTGACAGCTCAGTGCAAGCTTGAGAGAGACATGCTCCTCATCATTCCTCTTTCTGTCCTTTGGATTCAGTTGTAGGTACCTGCAGATGTGTCAAGGCAGAGCGCTGAGCCACTGATGATGTATTCATGAGATGGATGCCTGATTGTAATGTTCTCTTTCTAATGGTTCTTACATCTCGACATGCAAGGCCGGCCCTGAGTTTTCAGGGGCCCCGGGTAAGGAGAACATCCGAGGCCCTATTAAACAGAATCATCACGCTATTTATTGTCAATTGTAGAGATAAACATGATGTATGCTGATTGGTGTCTCCGAGAGATGGCTTACACGCTTATTACATGATGCAAGCGCGCTTGATCGGGAAGGAGAACCCAAGGCTGTTGTAGGGTTGATTGTTTATGTACTTAGACTTGTGACACTATCAGAAAATCCATCATCCGCCCCCCTTATATGCCTCGGCGCACTCAAGAACCGGTGCTAGAGCAACATTAGCACCAGATATAAAATTAGGATGCCCCCGGGACCCTTTAGCACCGGTTAAGTTGGTGTTACAACCCGGGGCAAAAGGGTCCCCCTCCTTTTGCACCGGGTGGTGTCACGATCCGGTGCTAAATGGTGGTGGTGTTATGACCCAGTGCTAATCGGGGTATCACATGCTACTTCAAAAGGAGCGCATATTCTATCCTATCACGTGCGCTGCGTAAGTGAGTTGGTTAGATGGGTGCGCGCGAGCCAAGAGGTCTCGAGTTCGAATGCCGCAACACGCAAATATGCATATATTTTTAGCTAGTACCTCCAAAGGTGACACCCTTTAGCCTCAGAATAGTAGCATCGGTTGAGAAACCCGGTGCTAAAGGGGCTTGCCTTAGTTTATATAAATACGATAGAAGGGTCACAGGGCCCTGTAAGATTCGGGGGCCCGGGGTGACTGCCCCGGATGCTAACACTACAGGCCGGCACTGTCGACATGGCTGAGGAAGACGATTTATAATATGAAGGCATTTCACTATTTTCTATACTTGTAAACCCATTTAAGTTTTTTGGGCAGGATATATATCCACCAAGCCAACATTGGAAAGCTCTAGTTGTAGGAACTAAAGAATGCAACAAAAGAGTAGGACCTTAAGAAAAGAAAGTGTAGACAACAGGGGCATCTTACCATAACCAATTCATGCTCATAATCTCAAACAATTACGAGAATGTCCATGACCCCTTATCAATAAGGGAATAGATCCCATCAATGATCCACTACAAGGTCGGAGGGGCGAAGCCACATTAAGCTTACCTGGTTGTAATGCACCAGGATAAGAATTTTTTCTCCACTAAATAGACTCAAAATCACCATATACTCCAGCAAAATTATACAAGTTCCTTTAGCACTGCACCAGGGCCAATTTAGGCCTAGCTCCGCCTCTGCAAGGTGGTGTGGTCTGCTGCAGAAGGTGTACCAGTTTATTCCTTATCAATTTTAAGGGATAAGACAGTTATTTCTAGAATTGTCTTAAGATTACGTGTCACTACATGAGACCGCCTATTAAACGGTATCAATGTAGTTGCCGTAACGTCAACATCATGCTGATTGGACCAAATACTGTCTTTTCTCTCTCATATATATGATGGGGAATGTGGTTTTGGAAGACAGCAAAGGATGCCTAGTGCAATGCACTTATATATATGAGGTGGAAAGGTCAGAAATTGAACTGTGCAACTTAGTTATAGATTGAGTTTGGTTGCTATCTGAATCATGTTTTCTTCGTTCCATTTCTTCATGATCATGTGCGCAAGTGAAATAGTTAGTCCATTTCACTTGTTAAACCATTATAGACAATTTAATAAGTGCTAAATAGAATCCCAGAAATTCTCTAATTGGACAAGGTGATGAAAAGAGGTATCGCCGTCGCGATGCTCACGCAGTGGCAGCGGAGCGATCGCCGTCGCGATGCTCAAGCAGTGGCAGCGGAGGGATCACCGTCGCGATGCTCATGCACAACAAAACGTCGGATGCGGCAGCAGCAGGAGCAGTAGGGTTGCGCACAACAAAACGTCGGACTGCTTGCACTGCTTGTACCACGTTGGGCCGTCAGCAGCGATTGTTTTTTCGATTTGCAATTTGCATATGGGCTGGGCTGGATTATATATGATATGCCATGGCCCACCTGACATACCTTGTAGATCCGCCACTATCTCACTACCATGTGCGATCCCCACAAACCTTACCTTCCTGTCCGTTTCTCATGGGGATTCCCATACCCATAGCCCAGCCTAGCACTAGAACACGCCACGCTTCCCTCACCATTGCCGGAAACCTTGCCAGCAACGAGATCAACCATGTCGTTCTCTAAACCTAGCTCTTAGGAGCCAATCTGTTTATATATCAGCAAGGACCTATTTTCTAGAAGTTAAAATCTTCCAGGGGTTATGCATAAAAATACCAGGGTTATTCTGTTCAACAGTTTCTAAATGTTGTCTTGCTTTCAAAAATCACAAAAAATCTATAGAGCTCCAAAAATTAGGAAACCAATTTTATTGGACTTGTTTGTTCTTCTTCTATACAGGAAAAATATAAAATCCTAACTTTTAAACATTATTTTTGGCCTTATTTTATTATTATCTTTAATATTATATCATATATGGATTAAAGTTTTTAGGTTATATGGGTATTTCATTAGTAGCTTGCAATTTTATCATGAAGGAAAGTTTATAGAACAAGGCATTTCAAAATTTGTTATGTTCTTGCATCATAGCATAGAACTGGAGCCAACTGAAGTGGAATATTTATTGAACTACCTCCAGAGGAAACTCAAGAATACGAGGAAATCATCGTCATGGTGCAGGAACCCTCAACCACTACAGAGGAAACTAACTCAGGCAAGCACCAAAGCATTCCCTATTTTAAAGTATTATTTCACGTGTCCATGTTTTGTTTATACTTTATATGCATTATGTCTAAGAGTTGATTGAAACCCTTTTTTATGCATGACAATCCTTGATTAAGGACATCTTTGTCATCTCTTCAAAAAGATCAATATCCTACCTTGCTTAGCCATGCTTAGATACCAGTTACATGATCAGTAACATGGATTACTCATAAACCCCAATGATCTTGTTTGCATAAAATGGTAGAGATGGATAAGAGGCATGGTTATGTTTAGTTGGAATAACTCAGCTGATCTTATCCATTGATAAGAAATTGGAATAAGGATTGTGTCTTTGTTGACCTGAGATCGAACAAGGAAACTGATGTAACTCAGTTACTCAAGAGTTTGAAATGTGGTCTGCCCAGCCAGATGTTGGGGTGAGGTGGTTGGGAACGTAGCCTATAACTCATGTGTTGGTCCAGGACCGCATGTGAGGGTATGAACCCGGGCTGGGGGCGCGGACAATTCAGACTGCTATTAGTAACTTGAGTCAAAGGTTGCCACTTGTGGTTTCCGGAACACGCCTGTGTCGTGTGGCGGCTAGTTTATCGTCTGTAGATCAGTAACAATTGTTTCGAAACGCCGCCCTTCTCGGTATGAATACCGCTTGATCACTGATTGACACTTTAGACTAAATCAATGAAATATATGTGTTATATTTATTCTAATCATATGTGAGCACTTGCTTGAAAAAAGTTTTGACAACCTCGATGCCTAGGTAACCACTAAAATGAAATAAGACTTAAAACGAAGGATCAACCTATAGTAAGCCTTTTACAGCAAGCCATAAGCTAGGTAAAACAATTTTAAGCCTTACATGTCTTCTTTCTACCTATATGGTAACCAGATAAGACTTGTTGAGTATCTCTATGTGCTCAGCCTTCTCTAATTTCATTATTGCAGAAGAACCAACTGATAAATCCTAGGAGTTTCCAGAAGACCAAGAGATGCATTTGGTCTAGATGTACTCTTGATGAACCTTGGTAGTTCCTACTACTATATAGTATGTAAATTAGTATAGCTAAAGACTTTTTGTTTCCAAAACTCTTAGAATGGCTATGTACATTAAGTTTGGTTCAATAGAGTTATAATATCTCATACCTCAAAAACATATTTGTGTAAAATTTTATAATATCTGTTGTGATCATCCCTAGTGATATGATCCTATTCGTATGGCAATGTGTTCAACGTGGTGTTTCGGGAGTCCACTGCACACCGATAGAATACCGAGTTTACACTGTTTGAAGTGTGTAGTCACTATAGTGATAATTTGCACACTTGAGCCAGTGTAAATTGGAGGATTCTGCCACAATATTGCCATGTCGTGCATGGTCTTACAACTGTAAAGAAAAAACACAAAGTAACATATGCCCACATATAAGATATTTTCAGTTTATTCTTAGGTCTACAACAAGAAAAATGATATAATGGTGGGTAGCAAATAACATAAGCGTTAGTTACACAGTATGCTTTGGGAAAATAAAAAATAAATAACTTTATATATCATAAAATTACTTCACAATTCATATGTTTTGATAAAGAATTACCTCCTACAATATAGAAATAATCACAAGTTACTTTCTACTATTGTTGTCGCGGTATTTATTCCTACTGTCAAGGTAAGGTTAGTTGCTTCATAAAGTATTTCCTGTGTGGCATCAAATATATGTTGACCAGAAGAACATATAAGAAGAAAAAAAAGGTCACGCAGAGTAAAAAATAGAAAAAATGACAATCTACCAGCCTGATATGATTGGACTATCCACAAAATTAGCTGGGACAAGACATATTCAAGTTATGTTAAACACAGAAAAATTCATAGACATGAGTTGCCTTTACACAAAGAAAAATCATAGACATAAGTTATGCCACACAGGAAAATATTGTGGCAGTTGTTGTTGATGGTGCATTGAATGGTGGAGACGATAGTTTATGGGGAATAATCTTCAGAGACTACCTTGGCCATTTTGCTAGAGCAAGAGCTGGGAAAGTGCAGCACGTGGGATATCACTATCGGAAAATCCATTGTTGCAATGTGCCTGGGGTTTTCCGTGTGCATTCCCTCGGGCACACGGTAAAGATAGAGTTTGCCATGTGTTTTCCAAAAAAACACATGGTGAGAAAAAACACTCGGCAAATTTTTACTTTGCTGTGTGTGTTTTTTTTTTCACACGGCAAAATCATACTTTGCCATGCGTTTTTTCTTGACACACGGCAAAGTCATGAGTTTGCCGTGTGTCTTTATTGTGGCACACGGTAAAGCCATATTTTACCGTGTGCTTTTTTCTTGGTACACGGTAAAGAGGTGTTTCAAAACACATTTTGAACCCCTAAACGAATTCAAATGAAAATATTTTGAACTACAAAGTTGTATAACTCATCAAGATGAACAATTTTTGTTGAGGGCAGTTTTTCATTTGACAATGTTAAAATGAGTTTGTTCATAAATCTTACATGTCACCAGCAGTTTCTCTCTAATAGTAGTAGACACTACCAAAGAGATGAGAATTCAAATTCGAAATTTTTAAATGACCTCGAATGGAAAAACACTCTAAATGAAAGTTGTAGATCTTTAAAAGTTATAAAACTTTGTAGTTGACAACTTTTGTATTTGAGATTGTTTAAAAAATGTACCAATAATCCAAATATATATAGTACTCCTCATTTCTTGTCGTTTCTGGTGTTCTGGTGATAGGTGACAGCTGCTGCTTGCAATTGGCGATTGAGTGCGTCGTCTTGACACCCAAAACTTTGTAGTTGACAATATTTTAATTTGAGATTGTTTAGTACTTTAAAATACTCATATAAAGTATCTAATTTGAAATCTTAAAATTTTCAAATTTTCAAATGACCTCGGTTGTAAATATATTCTATATCAAAGTTGTTGGTCTCGAAAAGATGTAAAAGTTTGTAGTTTACAACTTTTTCTTTTGAAGTTATTTCACCATCCAAAATTTCGTTATAAGCACATAGAGAAAACACACTCGCCACGTCAGCGATCCATCCCATCAAAATGAAGCCTTCCTACTGGTCCAACCTTCCTCCCCCGGATCCACCACCCGTTTCAAATAAAAAACCTCCCCTCTCTCGCTCCCCTATCTCTTCCTCTCCTATCTCTCTCCCTCTCACCTCAGCCATCCGGCGGCCGGGGCTCGGCAGCGCGGCCACGCGGCCTATTTGCCGAGTGCTGTTGCCGCACACGACAAAAGCTTCGCCGTGTGCCCGATAAATGGCCCACAGCCGGCTTTGCCGTGTGCGCTTTGCCGTGTACAATAGTGGCTCGGCACACGGCATATGTCTTGATTCCGGTAGTGTATGTTTTTCCAGTGGAAATGTATGCCTCCAAGAAGCAATTAACCTGGCCACATGGGATTGAGAGTTGGATGTTTGGTGATTGAATCTGATGCACAGACGCTGGTGCTAGCTCTCCGGAGAAGTGAGGTTGATGCCTCACCGCGGACGGTTGTTATACAGGATGTAAAATTGTAAGTGGCCAATCGCTTTCACTCCTGTAAGATTGAGCATTGTAGCCGCTCGTGATAACGCTGCTGCGCTGAGCATGAGCTAGGTACGCCTGGTATATGAGTTTGGATACCATGGCCTTGTTTAGTTCCCAAATTTGCACCCAAATTCAAAATGCAAAAAAAAAAAGATTCCCATCACATTAAAATATCGTAGCATACAATTTTTCACACGTAGAAACGAAATGCTACAGTGGCACAATGATTGCGACGTGACCTCTGAGGCCCAAATTTGGGAGGCCAAATTTGCATCTAAACAAGGCCATGTTACCGAGGACTTGCGTCAATGATTTACCAGCAAGGTGTTGCTGAGATTGTAGCAGGCGAAATGCCTGCAGAAGTTCAGTAAAAGCCCACGCTGTGTTTGTGTCAAAGATAGCACACATCCTCTAACAGGCTTTATTGTTTTTTATTAATTATTGGAGGAGGGAGGCTAAACATATTCAGAGGGAGTTTGTCCGGGCCAGCCCATACAATTTACGCTATAGTCCAGCACATGGAAAAAGTCCCATTTACCTTTTTAGACAATTGGCCAAGTTTGCATTTCCTCCCTGGACTCGAAAACCGTCTGAACAGACTCCCTGAACTCTCAAAACCAGACACGTGACCTCCCTCATCTTAAACCAGTCCGGTTTTGTCCTACATGGTGCCAAGTCAACCATCCTACGTAGCGCCACGTCAGTCTTGAGGGAGGTAAATTAGACTTTGCATGATAGTTCAATGGATCAAATAGACTTTATCAAAAAAATATTATTTTTCATAAAATACATATAATAAAAAAATCCTAAAATCTAGTTCAATCTTAGAAGATTCATAGAAAAATATGAAACTAATTTTCTATATTCAAATGAAACTCAGGATGTATAATGTACATATTTTATAACATAAAAGTTCAGAAAATTATACAAGATAACAAGGGTACCTACTAGCAAATAAAAACAAAAAAGAGACCATAAAGATTAAATAACACAAATTAGGAGCTGGCAGATAGAGCATGATTTTAGAAAATAAAGTTTAAACAAACATTTGTGATTTTTAATTATATACCTCTTCTAAGAAAAAAGTTACTTTTAAAAGGTTTATTTTGATAAAGATCTAAATATTTAAAATTAGATACTACAAGGGAGAGCATGATCTTAGAAAAAAATATGAAACTGGTTTCGTGATTTTTCAATCTAAAATAAATTCCTATGAATCTTCTAAGATTACAATAGATTTGAGGATTTTTAATTGTATATGTTTTTTTGAATTTTTTTATAAAGTCCATTTAATCCCTTTAACTATCATGCAAAGTCCAATTTACCTCTGTCAAAACTGATGTGGCGCCACGTAGGACAGTTGACTTGGCGCCACGTAGGACAAAACCGGACTGGTTTTAGATGAGGGAGGTCACGTGTCCGGTTTTCAGAGTTCAAGGAGTCTGTTTGGACGGTTTTTTAATTCAGGCAAACTCGGGTATTTGTCCAGGGAGGTAAATGGTACTTTTTCCCCAGCACTCCAGCTAGGCTGCTGGCCCTATAAAACATCACAGATCAGAGCCCACCACATCTCTTCAGATCTCACTGTCAGCCGGCACAGCCTTTGCCTTGACCGAGGGATATGGAACAACACAAGTGCAAGTGATCAACACCAACACATCATGCATGACCCTTGAAAAACCAAATGCCTTCCTTAACCGTGGTTATCGATCTTTATCTTTATGCTAAATACTTATGCAGCAGCCACCCAACCAACCCAAAGTCCCAAACCCCAATGGAATCCGCAGCGGACACCTAACCTGAGATTCCAACGCCCTCTCTGGCCCTCTCGCTTTCCTGGCTGCTTTTTTCTTTGCCTGCCTCTCCTTTCTTTTCCCCGCGGTCGCTTTCTTCTCCACCAGACCACCACCACCACCGCACACCGGCCTTTCACTTCGTGTTTTTCCCACCGCACTTAACGCCTAAGCAAGCCAAGCTCGCCAAGGCTCTGCCTCCCTCCTCCTCACCCCCGCGGCTATAAATTGGACACCCCTTCCAAGCCCCAATTCCCTTTTCCCCTCCTCTCTACTCGCCTCTCTAGGTTTCCTTGCAGCTGCATGCTGTCCCGCTGCACCTGTTGACCCCCTCTGCCGCCCTCACGGCCTCACCTACCCACTACCCTGCTGCATCTTTGCTTGCATGCCGCCTTTAGTTCCCTGTGCCTTGGAGATTCCGTTCCTCTGAACCTTGTCGTCGGAGAGGCAGGCTGTAGGCCGTAGCAGCCAAAACTCTGCCGGAATTTCCGGCCAGAAACCTTGCTGATCAGGGCAAGACTCTGCCGGAATTTTTTGACAGGAAAACCTCGCTAGCTGTTCAGGCTGTCACTCTGCCGAAATTTTTCACCAGAAACCTTGCTTGTTAGGGCGTCACTCTGCCCAAATTTCCGGCAGGGAAACCTTGCTGTCCAGGCCGGCACTCTGCCAAAATTTTCACCTCGTGTTTCTTGGTTTCTCAGAGCGAGGCTCTGCTGGATTTTTCTGTCGCCGCAAGCGATTTCTTCCGCTGCTCTTGTGACTTGTGTCCGTGGTTGTGTCACGAACGCTTTGATGCTGCCGCTCTTCTACTTCCCTCCCCCGTGTTTATGATAACATCCACCGTCCTCGTCCAGTCCTTCTCCGTCGTCTTCCTCTACTGGTTCTATGTCTTCTCATAATTAACCCACACAACACGTACCTAGCTAGTAATTCCTTGGAGATTTACGCCCCGATATTTCTGCCAAGAACTGCTAGTAAAATATAGCAAGAAAGTAACCAGCAGGTAATTTAATCGCTGAGATATATACAGTAAGAAAAAACATGGCCTCTCCCAGAACAACCATGTATCTCCAACCGCAGCTGCTCGACGCCAACATGTACAACTACTACTGCTAGCACCATCCGGTCTCTGCCAGAGGAGCTCTCGAGCTGTGTCCATGGTCTATGTACCTAGCTGTGGTGTGTGTATGCGTGTGTTGCTTTGTCCAGTCCTGTCTTGATGTTATTGGGTGAGCATTGGGGCCGGGCAAGGGCAAAGTAGGGTTTTGTGGTGGTGTGTCATCACTGTGTGACAAGGACGGCAAAGAGCTAAGTATGTGGTTAATTCGATGCCCTTGTGGAACAAGCAACTGTCCTATACATATCATTTTGTCAAGTCATTCACACTTGCAGCTAGCTGTTTTTCTCTTTGATGGTGAGAAAAGAATTAATTCCACGAAAAAGATGGATGGCCACAACATGAATGATTGATCTCCGAGTCCAAAACGATTTGCACCAAGATTCTTAATAATTCTAGTCTTTGTCCGATACAGGTTGCTTCTAGAATCTCACACCTGTGGTGTCTGCTGGTACGACGACCACCTACACATCGATCATAAACCAGTTGTAATACAAGAAAAATTGGATGAGTTATATATGTTGTATTTAAGGCGAAAGATTTGATGACCACACTCATCGAGATTTTCCTTCTGTAATAAATGAGACCCAAAGTACAAGAGTGTGATTTTTGCATAGAAACTAGTATAGCTGAAAAGGACTACTCCCTCCGTCCCGCAATAACGGGCCATTTAGCATTCAAATTTTGTCCCACAAAGAATGTCCATTTAGCTTAGAATGCACACATTATACAAAAGTGCATAGAGAAACGTAAAAGTGCATAGAGAAACACATAGAGCCAATCAAATAGCTAGTTAATGCTACTTTTGTAACTCCAATGAGGGGTAACATGGTCATTTGACAGCGCGTGGAAAAAAATCAGCAGCGCCCGACCGGGATCTTCAGGTCTTACTGCTCGTTCTCCTCCGGAGGCCCCTGGACAGCAGCCCCTGTTCGTGTTCCTCGATGGCGGCCCGCCCTGCGCGGCTCGACGGCGGCACCAGCGGCGACAGGCACTCGACGGAGGTTCAGTGCTTAGGCTCGGCTCCACCATTCCAGACCTGCACCACGCCCTCATCCTCAAGTCCTCAACTAGTCAACTCCTCATAGCTTGCTGACTCCGGTGTCTAGAACCTCCCTACCCGGCGCTTCAGTGGCGCTGGTTTTCGCTGAGAGAAAAACACTGTTGGCTCGCTGGAAATAATCCAAACGAACAGGACGGTCGTATGTAGGCGCGCAGCGTTGGTCGATGATAGTAAGGCCAGTCTCAGTGCAGCGTTTCATCGCACGGTTACCTAGACCAGAAACTAGGTAACTGTGCCAGATGAGTTTCATGGTGATGAAACTCCTCTCACATCCCATGAAACTCTCCATTCTCTCTCCACTGCCACATCAGCACATTAAATGTCATGGGACTTTCATGAAACCCCCACTGAGACTGGCCTTAGAGTTCAGAGTTTCAGACTTGTAGGGCTACTGCGTGCAATAGTCAATAGGATTATAGGAATAATAGCAATTAGATGTGAATACAGATCTAAATTGCTACTAATTGCTGCTGCACGAATTCAGTTTCGACATATGTACTCCGTATACTCTTTCAATTCATAAAAAAGATACTATACTATTTCAGTTCAAAAAAGAAACTAGTTATTCATAAGCATATTTTTTAATGATCAATAATGTAATATAATATGTAATATTAATTAATTATGATATGTATATTGGACCGGTTCATAGTATTTATGTCCGGTTCACTGTAACGGTTCAAAGTTATTAGACCGGCGGTTCAACCGGTTCCTAACGGTTGAACCAGTGAACCATTGAACCGAAGCTCTCGCCGGTTCGATGACCGGTCCGGTCCTAATAACTATGCTCAGACTTTGTTGGGGAGGGGGAAGAACCAGGTTGGCTAGAAGGTTCAAACCCCCGTGGTGACACTCTCGCTAAGATTTTCGAGGGTAGTCACCACTCCGACGTATCATAGAGAGAACCTGGTCCCTAACCGTTCAAATAACGTGGGAGGGGGGCTAACCTAGGCTCTAGCCCCTATATAATACTCAGACTTTGTTGGCTATAACTCAGCTATGAAAACCTCAGATAATCTTCATACATCATTGCTCTATATGCTGTGATTTTACATGTATGGAGGGCCCAAACCTCAGATAATCTTTATTTGGAGGGCCCAAACTTTATTTGGACTCAATTTGCTTTACCTAGGGACACAAAAAGTTCCAGCAGACGTATATAATTAAGATTTGCCCTATTTGAAACAACTTGCTTATCTCAAACCAGGACGCTGCTAGAATCAGCATTCGTCACGCGCAGATGGATGCCTTCCATAGATCTGTTAGATTCACATTGAAAAACACTAAAAGAACCCGTAAGATTCTCAGCATATCCTAAAAACAATACTAATCAATTGAACATAGTGCTGGCAACATGGACCTATCACACCGCACATGAAAACAACAACCACCACTCTGTTTTTAATACCATTCATCTTTCTAGCAGCCGGTTTGATCTGGATGTTTACGTCGCTAAAGACTCTGCAGGAGCAGCTCACTCATTTGAGGCCGCATACTAATTTTCTAACCGTGCAAAGTTTGACCCGACTTGGGAAACAAATAGCTGGGAATTCTCTAGATGTGACAGAATAATTTGCTGGTAATTTACATGGAAACTTATGTGTTATGTGTGGCCATGCACAGTATAAAGAGTAAATTCAGTCATCAGTGGCATATTAAGTTTGAATTCTTCCAACTAGTTTTCTGGAACTAGCCAAGAAATTGCGAAGGCACAAGGCAGTGGATAATACTAAATTAAATTATAGAATATTACTGAAGATGGTTCTGCGCCCAAAACTCATGTGCAAGTTGAAAACACAGGTAATAGCATTACATTGAAAATTATACTGCACAGCACAATAATCTTCCAAATAGAGTTCTTTTACGGTGCGCCATACTAGCCTTAAAAAGGACTAGTATGTAAAGATCGAAGGACTAATATATAAAGATCGGACGGTCCAGATTAATTTTATACTACTGTAATTGTGTTTAGTAGTATATAGGTAGTATGAACTAAGTAGTATAGGTAGTATAAGGGTATTATCGGAAAAAATAAAATGGCAGATTTGTAATTTTGACATATCTTTAAGTTTGGAATGGCAGACATGTAATGATAGCATATCTTTAATTTTTTATTTCATTATTTATGTCTCTCCTACTTTACTTTATTTTCATTTATATCCTTTCATTTCATTTCAGTCACAGGCGTTCATCACTTTACCATAATATCCCTGCTAATACCTAGTTTATACTACATACTAGCACCTACTAGTATGGCACACCGTAAAAGAGCTCTCATATATCCTATTCTCCACATCGGCATATCCCGAGAAGTGCCTGTTGTTTGTCCTACAATTGAGTGAAATACATCGTAGGTCCGTAAACTATTCCCTCATTCTCATCTGGGTCCATGAACTCTCAAAGTGATTATCTAGGTCCATCAACTTTTAAGTTGGTTCATTCTAAGTTTACTCGAGGTCTAATCATGGACCTAGATTAACACTTGAAATGAACTACTTATAAAAGTTAAAGGACCCAGACGGTGACTTTGGAAGTTCATGGACCCAGATGAGAATGTGGGAATAGTTTAAGGACATATGGTGTAACTCACTCCCTAACATTTTTCCAGTAACTATATTTACAACCCTTCAAATAGTCTTAACATGCTGACAGTCGAAAAAAGATATGCTTAATTGTTTCGTTGCAATCAAAGAAATAACATTTTTTGACTTTCATACTAGTTTGTCTTCAGTGGAATTTTAAGATTCCTTACGAATTTATTGGTGAAGTGTTTATGATGAACTGCTAAATAGATCAAACTATAAAATAACCTTGACTATGTAGGTCCAAGGTCAAAATATCCCTCTTATTAGAAAGTTGGTAAATGGTAATTTTAGCTAATAGGTTATGTCCAGCTATTAATTTATTCTCAGTCTCAAAAAAGATATTAAGTGGTGTTTGGTTTATTACATTTTGCCACTATGACGTGGGCATAATGACCAACGTTGTACAAGCAAGGAAATTATTGCTTAAAGGTCTAAAGTCCACCGAAATTTCCTCCCAAAATCTGGTTTGTGACTCATCTTTTATCTTGAAGGTCCCATATCCCAGAAAAACTTCTTTTTTTGGCCTTTGAGAATGCATTTAGTGCAAGGGCCAAGACAGGATAACGCCTAATGATCTAAATTTATTAACATGTGTTTGGTTCGAAGAATAACTACGACGGAATGGAACAAAAAGAGAATATTCTTCCAAAGCGAGGGATGGGGATTCCACACAATAGGCAAACGAGTTTCTCTCATGGAGATGGCGTCCATCTTTGTCTCCGCGCGCACTTCATACCCCTGCATGCTTGAGTTCGGTCAGCCTCCGTCCTCCCATCGATCCTCCCTCTGGCTGCCCCTCATTGGTGCCCTCATCCTGCCGCCCTAGACGGTGGCACAACATGCACGAGGTGGGCATGTAGGTGGCTGGAAGCACGGTGTGACGTGCGCGAGGACGGTGGCAACCCGGCAAGGCAGTATGCTCAAGGCGGTCAGACGGCCAGCAGACAGCTACGCACGTGAGGAAAATGATGTATGTAAATTATGTCCCTCGTCCTTCCAACTAAACAATAAAATAGGATAGTCCTATATCACACCAAACATCTAGGATCATCTCATCTCTAAAACAAGGTATGACCCTGTTTCTCCCCATCTTAACTCCCAATGAAACACACCCTAATCGACCTTTCCAAAAATATAAGTCTCTAGTTTTAATTTGAAACTGGGCCAAACACTTTGAAGCCAGACATTTATTTCTATGTAAACTACATGAGGTGCCTTTTCATTAAGTAATTTAAACAACCATTTTATAAGAAGAAATTTGTGTTCAATACAGAGATTTGTTATTATCAAACCCCTTGATTTTGGGACTGACAAGATATCCCATTTGGCTAGGCGGTTTTTTTATTTTTCGTGGTCTTTTCAGAAAATTTTGGATCGATAAAAGTCCAGTCTTTTAAACACACCTTTAGGGATTTCAAGAAAAAACACATCAAGAACATGGAGGCGTACTTAATCCCAAAGTTAATTAAACTACTAGCCGCCCCCATAAGATAAGATAAATGCTTGGCTTTCTAGTCACTCAGTTTACACTTAAATCTTTCCTCGATTATATTCCAATCCATATTATGGAGTTTATGGGATTGCATCAGGACACCTAAGTACCGGAAAGGATATGATCCTAGGTAGCAACCAAATAATTCATTATATTCTTGTTCATACTATTTAGTCTCCTTATAACAAAATATCTCTTGTGAAAGTTAATTTTTAATCTTGACAATTGTTGAAAGACAATGAGAAATAACTTTATATTGTTAGGTTACTCCAAATTATAATCCACTAAAAGGATTGTATAAGTGTATAACCTGCATAGGCAATCCATATTCCACAAGGTGAGGTTCACCTCTTTAATCTGTCTGACACCCTTTACCCTATCTAATTTGATTAAAGTAGAGAGCGTGTGTATCACAATATTGAAAAGGATAGGCAACATTGGGCCTCCTTATGTGAGGCCTTTCCTATATGGATGTAGTGCCCAATATTATCACTAATTTTGATTGGTCACGCTTCCTCCTATAACAAAATTTTCAAATCCACTTATGATACTACTTGCATAACCTCTTTATTATTAGTGTTTGTTGTAGAAACAACCATTTACCATAAGGCCTTTTCAAATTCAATTTTGAGAATCACACCATTAAGTTTTTTGGTGTGAAGATCAAGGATAGTTTCATGTAATACTTCTTCCATAATGTCCTAACCTGGCATGAATGCTATTTAGGAATGTCGAACCACTTTGTTTGCCACTCCCATACCTCTATTTGTACAACTTCAACGAATATTTTGAAGCTCACATTTAGTAGACAAATGGTTCTATATTATTGTATTTTCTTTGCCTCTTTTATTATTGGTAGAAGAGTAACTACCCCAAAGTTGAGGCTATGCAAAGGAAGACACTCTTGATAAAAAAAATCTATGAATAGGTGAAAGGGTCTCTAGCCTAGTGGTTAGAGAACCTGAGTAAGCACCCAGCAGACCCAAGTTTGACTCCCTATGGGAGCGAATAATTGGGTTTGGAATAAATAAAATATAAAAAAAAGGTAGGGGCTTCCCCTCCCGACTTCGGTCAAAAAACAAATCTATGAATAGAGCCATAACATCTGGTTTTATAATATCCTAAAACACTTGATAAAAAAAGTTGTGCTTTATTTCAACATTACCTCTTTCTCTACGAGCATTGCTATGAGGAGATCATTTTTCTCATTCGGAACATAAGGTATGTCATGATTATGGTTTTCTATTATGTTAAAATTATTATCCTCTAGTGATTCAAACAATTCTTATAATAGTTTGTGATATGTCATTTCATTTCCCAACATCACCCACTACTACTCCATCCTTTTGTTCTAATTTCAAGATTCATTGTTTTTTGTGTTTCCCATTAGCAACTAAATGGAAATATTGTGTGTTATCGTCACCTTCCAAAAAGGTATTTAGTTTTAGCTCTCATACCATTTAATTTCTACCAAGTTATAGATCCCGTTGAATATACTACAGCTTTGGTTTGGTATATGATACGGCTTCATCCAAGGTCATTTAAAAAATTCAAAATTTTGATTTTTAAAAACTAAGAATTTATAATGAATTTTTGGACCACCAAACAATCGCTTGAAAAAGTTATAAATTATAGAGTTTTAATTAGATCCCATCGACCTCTGCGATTTTGATATAAAGTTTATCAAGATTGTAAAAAAATTATAAATTTATTTGTGCATGAATATTTCTAGTGTTATTTCCAGGGTGGACTCAAACATGGACCACCTCTGGAAATAAATTTTTAGGAGTAGCTTCCTGCTACAGTGTGCCTATGAAGCAAGCAGGTAAGGACTGCCCCTACAAATCATTTTTTAGAAGTGTTGTGTTCCACTATCTGTTTTATTATTTTATCAGAGAGTAGCGAATACAACTTAAGTGGATCCATCTTTCATGCATCTTTAGTAGTTGCTGTCTTGGAACAGGGGATAAGATTAAATCACTCAATGATGAACCCCCGACGCAAGCACGTCTGGTAACTTACAAGATTCAATTCGTAATTAGGTAAAATGTAGCAAAAAGATAAAACGACTACACCTTTTGAATGACGTTCTGGTAGAAATTTTGCTATGATTGGGTAACTCTGCACGCACAGCTTTTGTTGTAATTGTAGATAAATTAAAGCTCGTAATAATACCTAAAACCTGACGTCAAAGTCCATTACTCATGTGCTCCCTCGATACCGGTATTAGATAACGTTTAGGACAACGACTCAATCTCCAAAACGTAACTTTAATTTCTTATTTTTACAAAAATATTTATTAAAAAATAATATATGTATACTTTTATAAAAATAATTCTTAAGACAAATCTATTCTATGGTTTTCATATTTCCAAACTCAACAACTTAAAAGTTATGCATAATTTATATTCTCAATGTTTGACTCAAATCTTGTCTAAAGCGTCATCTAATACCAATATGGAGGGAGTACGGCTACTCTGAAGGATAATTGACATTACAGTGGGGAGGGAGGAACCGGGTTGGTCTGGCCGCGACCATGGATCGAACCCCCGCAGTGCCGTTTCTCGCTAGAATTTCGAAGAGCAGCATTGGCTAGGCGTATCATAGAGAATAAAGGATGATATAGTATTTGCTGAATCCAAGGTTTGTAATATAAATTATTTGGATTCGGCATCTCAATGCATGTAAATTTAGTTTTCGAGCCAAGCTGATGGATATCTCAGTAGTGTGGCACTGTTGTACACTTCAATAGAAAACAGGAATATATGGTGGGAGAAACATAGTGGCACATACGATTTGCCCTAAGAAAAGGTTCAGCATGTACAATGGTGATCGACGAAGTTCCTTTGGCATCAAGATAAAATTGTGCCAAGCATAGGGAATATGCTGGATTTTAGTGGTTACTAATGCCACATTTTTAGGCCATGAACCGATGATGTACCCAACGTCTTTACCATGATAGGACAGCCAAGTAGTGCGCCGTCTTTACTCGTGGATTATGAGCTGTGTTACATGCCAAAATGAAGCCGATCATACTACAAGAAAATGATGAGATCAGTGTCCATTATTACACCCACTAAGTGTCCATGCCTCCTATTATGTGCCACTGATGAATAATCTTATAAAGACTACTCCTCATTCCCCACTTTAAAAACAGTGAAAATATTGAGTACTCACAGTATAAGCATTTGATGACTTTTTCCGTTCACGTTTGACCGCTCGTCTTATTCAAAAAAGTTATAAAAAAATTATTTACTTTATTATGACATGTTTTATCATTGTATATATTTTAAGTATATTATAATGATTTTTATATTTTCATAAATTTTTTGAATAAGACGAACAGTCGAACGCGATGCGCAGAAATCGAGAAATGCTTATATTTTGGGACGGAGGGAGTATATAGCAAAGAACAGTGAAGGTGTAACCAACAAAAACTACTAGGAACTACTTTTGACTACCACTCCTCATTCCCCACCCACCAAATATTGTGCCACTGCCAGCTGAGGTATGGGCCGTGGGCATGTTTTTAGAGAAGTCAAAATTATATAGTTCTACTCACACTTAATATTAGGATATAGAAAATAGATTAATATTTTGAAGTAATTTTACACCTGAATTTCTTTGTATAATTACGTGATCGCTTATGGTCCTTACTTGATGCAACATCAACATATTCACTAGAGTTTCCATGCAAGCTACTGGAAGGAACTGGGAGTGTTGTACTGCACATTATTAGGATCCATACGAATTCATGTTTTGTCTAATTTACCAAAAGAACCACAATGACACAATTGATGGACTGGACTTTGCTGCACAATTAAATCTGTTTCTATAATATTTCACTAGTAGAAAAATAATTTTCCATTTACTATATTTGTCTCAATTGGGTTTGGATGGGAGACACATGCAAGTTTTTGTCCTTGTTGTAATCTACAGGATCTCCGAGGCCCTTTAATCCCAGATGTGGCTACTTTTTTTTTGGAACTCGACTGTCATTCCTCATTTTAGAACCCCTTTAGTCCGGAATTTGTAGACCCGGTATTAGAATCTAGACTAAAAGGATTTTAAGACCGGGACCTTACTCTCTACTTAGTGTTTGCCAACTTATATGAAGTATATATACCGATCGCATATCAATGAATCAAGATACGATGACCTCTCTAAAAGGGGCTTAACGTGTAAAAGGGTATTTGAAATTTGGCAAATTTTGCTACAGGACACTATTCGATTTCGATATTGCTGTGGGACACTGTAAAAAAATTATTGGTCACAACACACTAGGCGGTGTGTTTCAGCAAAGAAATTAGTGTGTTCCAGCAAAGAAAAGAAAATTTTAGTGTGACAACTAATTTCATAAAAGTGGAGTGTTCCACAGCAAATTTTTCCTTGAAATTTTCTAAAAATTGTCATTGATACATCATACAGGCCGAGATAACACAAAAATTACACATTCTGTATTTTTGGGCACAACAGCCAAAGTCAAAAGTCAAAACTTATGCTTGTGCAGTAAAGGTAGATAGGAACAGGCCGGCAGGCGGCATCTAGAAGGTGGCGGGTTGGTTAAAATGATCGTGGACATCAACTACTGTACGGCAGCTTGGAACAAAATCTAATCTGGATTTCCTTTCCTCACACAATCGTCAATCCAAAATCTAACTATATGCGCTGTTGCTTTATAGATGCTCCCACATCCTGGATTCCATGCCCTTTCACTCGTCAGGAATCACTATTAGAGAAATCATCACCCGTCCGACACATATGTCGTGGCACTCTAAAGACCCGGTGCTAAAGATACATTAGCACGGTCCAACATTTGGGTGCCCTCGAGGATCCAGCACCGGCACATATGCCACGGCACCCTAAAGACCCGGTGTTGCGAGCCGGTGCTAAAGACCCCGACCCTTCATTTGAGCAACGGTTGGTGTTACGATCCGGTGCTAAAAGCTTTTTAGCATCGGTTGGTAAATACGACACGGTGCAAAAGAAGGTGTCACATGATACTTAAAGGAAATCATTTTTTATCTCATCACATGTGCTGCGTAGGTGAGATGGTTAGTTGAGCACGCGCGAGCCAATAGGTCATGAGTTCAAATTTCCATAGCAATGCACATCTTTTTTGATGAAGGGCACCTTTAGCACCGATTATTATTTTTAGATAATAGAAATAAATCCAGCCTTGGCCCCAAGGGGTTACAGCCAAACACCGATTATTTGACTACGTGTGATTTTTGAATGCACACACATATACGCAAATCCTATCCCTATGAGTAACTGAACATATACGCAAATCCTATCCCTATGAGCAACTCCGATGGCTTGTTCGGCTAGCTGGTGCTGGTTTTTGCTCAGAGAAAAATACTGATGGCTCGTTCAAATCCGATGGCCTGTTCGGCTAGCTGGTGACTGGTGCTGGTTTTTTTCGAGAGAAAAAACATTGCTGGCTATTGGTGGCTGGTGGCTAATGCTGATTTTTGCTGAGAACCATTGTGTTTTGCAAATTAATCATGTTACCTTATTATTTTGATTTACTTATCAGTTATCACCATTAGTACAGTAAAAGGCTTTCCATCTCTCACATTTATCCCGGACAGCTTTATCTCCACATGTGGGCCTCATCTCTCTGCTGAGATGGAATTTTGTTATATTTTGGAGAAGGGGATTTAGTCCCCGTTGTTTTAGTCTCGAATTTATTGTCCCGGTTCCTAAATTCAGGGTACATGAGGTTTTTTAGGGCAAAACCAACGAGGTTTATTTCTTAATGAACATAATTACATTCAAGGTCTGTGATCCTATGGAGACACTCCGGACCACCATCAAACCACACACTGACACACACCTAGGAACAGACACGGACGGCAGCTTAGCCACGCATGCGCCGCCATGTTTGCTCCCCTTCTAACTACAGACACCTCAAAATTCAAAAAAGACCGGTTTCTTGCCAAAGGCATACTATAGGACTTAATCTACCTTCATCGCCCCGGAGTAGAAGCCCTAGGCACTACCAGAATGATCGACATCTGCACCGGGTGGGAAAGCCCTTTAGCACCGGGTTTCCCACCCGGTGCAAGGTGCGTGGAGCTCGGCCGGGGTTTTTATAGAGCGGAGAAGGGGATAGGGAAGGCCGGCACAGCAGCGGTCGGGGTCGCCGGCCATTAATGGCGCCCGGGAGTGGAGAGGCTCGGTGGAGGGCCGTTTCGAGTGGGAGAGTGAGGTGGTGGTGGAGAGTGGAGGCGCGCGGCAATTATCGCAGCTCGGTGGGGGAGGAGAGGAAGGGACGAGGGAGAGGGAGCGACGCGGGGCGCCGAGCAGCACTGTCGATGGCAATGCTGGGCATGGCTGGAGGTTGAAGACGGGCCTGACAGGCGGGCCCCACCTGTCGGCGGCTGAGAGAGGGAGGAGGAAGTTTGGGCTGCAGCTGGGCCGAAAGGGGAGAGGTGGGCCGCGCAGCACGTTGGGCCGGGGAGAAAAAGAGAGGGTGAGCGGCTGGGCTGAGGGAGAGAAAAAGAGATTGGGAAAGAGTTAAGGGTGGCTTTCCGGACTTTTTCATGATTTTGAAAAATTTCACACAAATCAAACAAAAGACATGCAATTCAAATATGATGCACAAACACTTATTGCTCCAAAAATTATATAAATGATGTTAAAATATTTTTAGGCTCAATTTAATTTAAAAAAAAATTAATTATGTCTTTAGAATATTAAATCTAACCATGTTGCTATGATTTATTGTGATGGAATTTTAGGGTGTTACACCTCTCCACATGGCGCCGCTTGAGTTCAGCCTTGGTTGGCAGGTAACCATGCACAGCCCTCCACCAAAATATACGCACCTTAGGGGGTACTCTCGAACTCTACACTTGCCGCCACCAGCTTCCTTTCCTGCACTTGGAGGTCTTTCAGATTTCTGTAAGCTGACCGAACAGAATATCGGCCATTCAGCTCAAAGGCCCATGCAGTTTCATCTTCCCGCATCTGCAAACCCGGAGAAATTTTAAGGATTTCTGCAGCATCATCCACCCAAAACAACCGTTTCACCTGCTGCTCATCCCACTTCCTTGTATACCCGGCAGGAAAAGCTCATTCACCTTGTGCACCCTCACATTATCCAGACGGACTCCCGGTTTTAGTGATTTAATTGTCGGAATCCAATTATCATACCATATATCCACTGAGTCGTCCGGCCAATTCTCTTGATCAAACCCTTCCTTAGCGCCTCACGACCATTTGGCATGGCTCGCCATGTGTCTGAGCTCTTCGTTTTTTCTACCCGCTGAGAGGAAATCCCCATGAAGGAAATACTTGCCCTTAATGACCCTTGTACACAGAGCCTCTGGCCTTGTCATCAAACGCCAGCCCTGCTTTCCAAGACATATTCACGAACCCTATGCCTCCTTCTCCGGGTCGAGTTAATTCCTCCCAACTCTGCCAGTGGATCTTAGGCCATTCTCAATGGCCATTTCATATTTATATTTCCAATGATACTACATAAGCAAAAGTTCATTTAATTCATATTTGAAATAGCCCCTTCTCAATGCAAAGTTTCATTATTTGTTGTTTTCAAGACTACATGCAACACACAGACTCTCTTAAAAATAGTGTACACAAGATTTCACCACCATGAAACCCAATTCATCTCTCTCTTTATTTATTGTTTGCCACATCATCAAAAAAGCTGACATGACATTGTATTTAATGCTGATGAAACCATCACTGAGAATGACCTTATTACTGTCCACTGCACTTCCCCACCAAAAAATAGATTTGTAAATGCGCATTTTCTTGATTGCATTTGCCGGTACTCTGAAGCAGTTCATAGGATAGACAGGTACTGACTGGGTATTTGCCTTCAGAAGGACCTCACGTCCTGGTTTGTGTAGCAGTGCTCCCTCCCATTCCTCCTAAATTGATTAGGTGGCATTACATTGTAACTCATTTTACTAAATTTTAGATCGACACGGTGACCCAAAAGATATGGATATTACATTGCTAATTGACGTTACACATGTTTTTCTACCATTCTCCTCCTGATTCTTGTGACTACGAGACAATTAATTGCAACTCGGACCGAACCTTCTTCAAACTGAGGTCAAGCTGGTATGTTAATGGTTTAAGAACAAAGCTAAAACCACACCAATCCATATCAACTATAGTACGCATGCTTTAAAAACCAATCCAAGTATCCAACATCACTCTTTAGTGCTCCATCCAAACCAAACTAATACGTTTTAACCCAAATATTGAAACCGGTTATTTCAAACTGCTACTCACAATAAGGGTCTGGCTTCATCAACATAAATATTGATATTTGTTGTAATAAGCTTATAGTCAAAATTAAATTTAGTTACTTGCAAAAAAAAATTTGGTTGACTCATTTAAAAACTAGAAATTGACTCAGTTTGAACGGGGTGAGTAACTCGAAGGAGCATCTCCAAGAGTGTCTAAAAAATATAGTTTAAAATACTGATTTTGGAACCTTGCCAAAAATTATTGGGAGTAATAAATATATTTCCACTCAACAGTTCCAAAAAAAATGGCCTCAAAAAGATTTAATTACTGCCACATCATCCATATGTGGACCCAAAAGCTGTTTTTTTCCGCTGTCAATAGTAACTCGGGTAGGTTTTTTTTCTACATCATGTTTTCGCACGATTGGGAATACACAAAGGAGGGATAAATTTGGCTTAAGATGGGACCAATATTGGGCACGCAGAAAAATTGGGAACAACTTTGGACAACTATTGGAGTCTTGTTTTTTCAATTCGTTTCTAAAATTAATTATTGAGAGCATTTATTAGGCATTCTTAGATATGCTTAGGAGAACATGGACTTCGGGCTGGTGCTGAGGCCGTCGGCAACTATGAACAGCAGACCGGCAGCAACAAGACACATGAATATCCAGTTTTCAGTTTGTAGTTTGGCGAATAATCATGGCAGACCTCCACGTTGGCAGTACCGCGCCTTGCTCGAATCTTGACCGTACATGGAGAACTCATCATGAATTTCAGAAGGGCGTCGTCTGATTATAGGAGGAGTCATTCATCCAGCTTGGAGAACGCTCACGGCCGCTGAATGGTGAGGTGGTGACAGAGTTCAATTCATCACCAGAGAAAAAAAAAGGTGTGATAGCACTCAAAGCAAGTACAGGAAACCAAAGAAATAAACCTAATGCAGACTTCGCTAATACAAGAAAATTGCACTAGTTAAAAGGGTTGGACTAGCCACCCCAACCATACTTCCCATCCTGATGCTTATATTAGCAATGTGACCAAGAGCGAGGATGTTGACCACGTCACTATCAACACTGTTCCTACCCTAAGCAAGTATTTTGGGAGATGCTCTCTTGGGTGACCTTGCAATCCCCCTTCCTGTCGCTGCCTTCTACAAATGCAGGAGCTCCAGAAGGAGAACGCGCGCGCGGTACGTGTTGACCGCAGCAAAACAAATAAATAGCTCTGAAATGCAGGAACATATATATATACAATCATGCGGCCAAGTTTTTTCGGGTGACGATGGATGGATGTCGATCAACAAATCCAGCAACGCGCACAAGATGCTCTTCATTCTCGAGATTAGTTACTGGAGATACTGTTGCGTCCCTTAGGGATGCTTGGCGCATTGAATTTGTTTTGTTTTGTTTGCTCCGGATATGCATCTGTATCCTCTTTAAAGTTTGATATCGTTATATTGTTGTTTTTTTTTGAAAAGTGAAGCTTTATTGATCTTAGACAATTACATCGAGATGATACAATTATATAAGATCCAACCCGGCCTCTGCATAACTAAGATGCACACAGCCAAAGAAAAAGAAGCAAAAGAATGAGAGCACCATGACCTAACAAACTACCACAAACGCCTTCATCTTCATCCGATTCACAAACCAAAGCAACTCTTGGACTATGAAGTAGGCTCCCGATACAACGCCTCCAACGAGGAAACGGCACGCGCACGTGCCGACATTGTAATGACCCAACCAATTAAGGCCAGATCAAATGTTTTCACGAGCATGTTGTCAACTTCCAAGATAAATCGCTCATAGCCCTTTGCTTGCACCAGGGCCACTGCATCCCTCGCTGCCATAGCTTCCTCCGTTAGAACATCAAGAACGTGACTGTACCAGGATCTCGCTGCTGCGAGAAGGTCACCTAAATTGTCCCGGATCACCACTCCAGACACCCCAACACCTGCACTGCAATCAAAGGCAGCATCTGAATTCTACAAAAATGTCCTCTTCTTCTTCAAAGTATAGCCCTTGATCTGCTTTTGGCGGCTCGGTCGCAACAGGCACGACATCTACGATTCAAGCAATAAAACATACAACAATAAGAAAATAGTACATCAGACATTTCTAATAGACCAAAACAAGCCTCTGAAACTAAAGAGCTCGAAAAGACGAACGCGAGGACACCAAGAACGCTAAAAACGGAGCTAAGACGGAAAAGATATGGCTAAAACAAGGT
This sequence comes from Echinochloa crus-galli, assembly GCA_900205405.1. NCBI lineage: Eukaryota > Viridiplantae > Streptophyta > Magnoliopsida > Poales > Poaceae > Echinochloa > Echinochloa crus-galli. The sequence continues at coordinate 1,495,086 of OAMR01000210.1, read as the reverse complement.
TTAGGGACTTGTTGGCAAGGTTTTAGAACTTCCAGGGGCTTAACTGCGAAAACCACAGACTAAAACATAAATACGTGTTAAAACCCGAGGGCTAACGCGCAAAACTGACAGGGCTGGACTTCGGGATATAAAAACAGAGAAGCTTTCAGTAGCTCGTCTTAAGAGACCACTCAAATTGGGCATGTGAGGAAAAATGCATATGTTGAAGTATGAGATACGTAGTGTATTTGTGCATGATGCAGTGATTTTACCATTTTCTGAATGCAATTGAATAATGTCTGTCTAGTGATGTGTCAGTAACATATGACTTTGCTTGTAATATAACTCAATACCTTTTTTTTTGGCGGGCAAACTCAATACTTTTTCTTGATCACTCTAGCATGACCTGGATAAACTGGTCATAGCAGCGATATGATTAACGCCATCAAATGAATCCCTGATTGATGGCATATCTTTTGCGACATGTCAGAAATAAAAACCATGTGACTTGGATATGACTAACTTACAAATTTTCTGACCTAGTTTATTGCCTAGTGGCTGCTGCTGTCCTTGTGGAGCTGTCTCAGTGCTATTGTAGAGATGATACAATTATATAAGATCCAATCCGGCCTCTGCATAACTAAGATGCACACAGCTAAAGAAAAAGAAACAAAAAAATGAGAGCACCATGACCTAGCAAACTACCACAAGCGCCTTCATCTTCATCCGCTTCACAAACCAAAGCAACTCTTGGACTATGTAGTAGGCTCCCGATACAGCGCCTCCAACGAGGAAACGGCACGCGCACGTGCCGACGTTGTAATGACCCAACCAATTAAGACCAGATCAAATGTTTTCACGAGGGAGTAATTCATCTTAATCCAAGCAATGCCTTCAACAAGGTCACTGCCAGGTTCAACCAATTAAGGTCAGACCTAGGAATTTCTTCCCGGAACCGATGAATTAGTAGCAATTACCACCACGACCAAGTCACACCGTGTTGCTCTCCCCTTCTTACCAGGCCAATGCTTTCATATAGACCAGCCCTAACCCACTTTAAACGGCTACGAACTCAAAATCCGGCAGACCATCTGAATTCGTAACCTGAGATACCATGCTACAAAGTAACCGCTCGGTACCCGTGCATAATCCACCAGGAATAAATTGCAAATGAAATCCATCTTTGAGTAGGAGAATCCGCGAATGAAGCCAAGGTGACTCATGTCTCTTGGTCTATATGAAAAGGAAAGGCAAAATTGAAGATGTCATCACCAGATGTAGTTGCAAAGTCCGGAGCTAGCCCTTCCAACACCAGGGCCGAATCCGTCGCTGCCGGAGAGGAAGCTTACAGGTGCTTAACTGAAAGAAACCAGGGACTAAAACATAATTACACGCTAAAACCCGAGGGCTAACGCGTAAAAGACAGGGGCTGGGCTTTGGGAATTAAAACAGAGAAACTCAGGGGTTTTTTCATAAATTTCAGGACCTAAATCTAATTATTTTTGAACAACAGTGGACGGCGGGTTGATAACAGGAAAACTCAGGGGTTCTTAAGCAGAAGTGCCGATTGACCGGTATGCGGCTGGTTTGGCTCGAGGCTGGACACGATCCAGGCCGTTGATCGCGCATCGGACGGCTGACAGCAGCGGGCAGTGAGCAGGCGGCGGCGGGACGTCGGCGTGTAGCGGCGCCGGGCCGAGAGCTCGCCGGAGAAGCTCGAACTCGAGCTACAGAGCTCGGTTTTGAGCGCGGATTGGCCCTACAGCTTCAGGGTGCAACGGCGAACAAGATCAGGGGGTTCTGGTTGTCGGTTTCGCGGCGGCTGCTGCGCCCGATGACGAGCGGCGGCGGGCCACTCCGGCGAGGGCGGAGCGCACGCGAGGGAGCGAGAGGAGGAGGGGGAAGTGGCTCACTGAAATGCTTACTGCAGCACGAAGCTTCCTGTGCGGTCGGACGGGGTGTAGCGGCTCTAAGTCGGCGGATCGACGACGCGGCGGCGCTCGGGTGACGGCGGCGGCGCGGGAGAGGGCTGCGGCTGTGGTGTGCTTGTGGTGTGAGCGGAGGAGTACGGTGCGTGGAGCTCGGCCGGGGTTTTTATAGAGCGGAGAAGGGGATAGGGAAGGCCGGCACAGCAGCGGTCGGGGTCGCCGGCCATTAATGGCGCCCGGGAGTGGAGAGGCTCGGTGGAGGGCCGTTTCGAGTGGGAGAGTGAGGTGGTGGTGGAGAGTGGAGGCGCGCGGCAATTATCGCAGCTCGGTGGGGGAGGAGAGGAAGGGACGAGGGAGAGGGAGCGACGCGGGGCGCCGAGCAGCACTGTCGATGGCAATGCTGGGCATGGCTGGAGGTTGAAGACGGGCCTGACAGGCGGGCCCCACCTGTCGGCGGCTGAGAGAGGGAGGAGGAAGTTTGGGCTGCAGCTGGGCCGAAAGGGGAGAGGTGGGCCGCGCAGCACGTTGGGCCGGGGAGAAAAAGAGAGGGTGAGCGGCTGGGCTGAGGGAGAGAAAAAGAGATTGAGAGAGAGTTCAGGGAGGCTTTCCGGACTTTTTCATGATTTTGAAAAACTTCACACAAATCAAACAAAAGACATGCAATTCAAATATGATGCACAAACAC